>JAOCPT020734776.1:0-16219 GCA_026546935.2 Palythoa grandiflora
ACAGCAGCTGGTTATGGTGAATTATGCATGTGGTTTTAACCAATCAGAAACGGGGAAATATTTTGAATGAATAATAATAAATCTTATACACATCTGGCCCTTATCCAGCTGCTGTATAATTGTTTTTTGTAACTCTTAAATATCTGTTTCAGCAGCAAAATGTAAGGTAATCAGACTTTTGAATTAAACATTTAAACCTTTATTAATTTACAACATGATAAGGGGATTGTGGAAATAAGAAATGCTATTTTTGAAAAGATTTATAAAATGATGTGTCAGTAATAGTTGTGCTGTGCACTTTATTTGTTATTTTGCCAAGGCTGCAAAATATAATAAAATGAAGCAACATGGTCTTAAGACTTACTTTTAAAATGTTATTTGATTGAGGAACATACAGTCACATTAAAGAGCTTTGTATATTTCATATTATGTTAAGGTTCAAATTTGACAATGGTACAATTTGTACTTTTTAACTAGTTTAACTATTCCTGAACCAATACACTTTTTCTTGGACTTGTACAAATTGTTCTAGTTTCTAAAAAGAGGATTTCTACGTGGAGGTGGGAGGTCAAGTCACTGTTCTATCATCTGTTTGTTACCCTCCTTCCTATCTACGTACTCCTCAGATTTATCAGTTCTTATTACCAGTAACACGCCAGCTGCTTTACTTTATCTTTTAATTTTTCTTTCTGTCACCGAGGCTCTGCAACCTCTCAGATGAAGATTCCATTGACATAGAGAAATTGGGGGCAAACTTACCATGCACGATTAAACCCAACAGGTGGAAGCTAAAATGGATGATGATGATGGTGACGATAATAAGGTCATGATGATAAGGTCATGATGATGATGATGATGGTGATGATGAAGGTTGTGATGACCATGATAATGGTGATGATGATGGAGGTAGTGATGATGATGATGGTGGTGATGATGGTGGTGATAATGATGGTGGTGGTGATGATGATGGTGGTGATGATGATGATGGTGGTGATGATGGAGGTAGTGATGACCATGATGATGATGGTGGTGGTAACGATGATGATGGTGGTGGTGATGATGATAATGGTGGTGGTGGCGATGATGATAATGGTGGTGGTGGTGATAATGATGGTGGTGGTTATGATGATGGTGGTGGTAATGATGGAGGTAGTGATAACCATAATGATGATAGTGGTGTTGATGACAACTGAGAGCTGAACAACACCAGCTTCAATTTCTGAACACTAAGCATGAAGCTAAACATAGAGAGCTAGTAAATTTCAGAGTCACTGCACCACTAGTGTACCTAATGTTAACTTTATATGCGCCATAGTTAGTATCAGTGTTTCACAATTTGTACCAGTCCAAAATATTTGTACTGGTTCATGATAAATCAAACCAGTAAAAGAAAAATTTGTACTATGGATAAATTTGAACTACTATACATACTTATAACTTCAAATTTTTTGCCAAAAGCAGCAAGATGTATATTTAAATATCATAACTTGCCTGTTATAATTTATGGTGTAAATCTAGGATTTGTTATTTAGTGCAGAAACTATTTCTCTAATATTCCACTGCTTCTTTTCCATCTAATGATTGACTAGCAATGACTTATGTGAAACCTCTGTTTGTAGAGATTGGCCTCAGTTTCTCTGACTGAATATTATATCAGTATCAAGACTGATATCAGTATTATAAAGTACATTCCTGTCTTATGCCTTTCACATGTTCTCACAGCCTTTCATTCTCCTCAGCCAGTTCATACATTTCCTTTGTGATATCCTCAATGTCAGCATAATAGCTGCTGCTACTAATACTGCCACTTCGCACTGGTGAACTTCCACTGCTAAAGCTGTAAAGATTCTCATTCTTGCCTTTATCATAGCCACCATGTCCAAATGACGATGGCTTGTACTTTGTACTTTGTCCACGGTATATATCAAACCCCATCTTTTTTTCAGTAATAGTTATAACATTTGGATCCCAGTCCTTTTGCTTGAGGTCACCGTTTGGTACGTAACCAATCCTTTGTTGGTCTGTATCAAACCAGTTTTGCAGGTCCTCGGGGGGTGGGGGTGGGGGTAGTGGTTCCAACATATTAACAGATTCATCATTCCATGCAGTGATATAACTATCATGTACATTATTATGCTGAAGATTGCTGTTTCCATTGACTATTTTCTGATCTGATTTATCATCTGCAAGTCCTCCTTCAAACTTAGTGTGCCTGATGTCTCCATTTACCATCTGTCCATTCACTGGTGGTTTTGAAACTCTTGTCACACCATCAGCCTCCTCAAGATGAACATGTTTCAACTTGTTACGCATCTGTTCATATTCATTAGCATCAGTGTTCGAGTTATTTCGGTGCACAGTGATGTTTTTAGCAGAAACCTTAACAACCTCTGGTTTGGAGCCTGGGTCACTGGTCCCTCGTGGGCGTAACTTTTTAATCTGTTCCTTTAGCATGTCTTGACTCTGGCTGTGTTCCAAATCTGCATGAGCATCAATGCTTCCTTTTTCAATATGAGTTCTTGATTGACTCTCGTTCCTCTGAATTGCTTGGCCAACTAAGCCAGCAGAGAGTTTCGGTGTTGAAATGGAGGCAATTGATTTTATTGGCTTCTCCTGATCGAGATTTTCCCCTTCACCTTTAAAAGCAACAAACATTGAAGTTCATAAACATACGGAAAAGACTGACTGATAGATTCTCCATTTAATATTACAATTCCAAATGATATAGATGTGACATTTTCATGGTGCTCAATGTCTTGAGCACATTAAAGTAGTCCCACAACAGTTCTTTTGTGACCATTTCAGCTCAGATAGATGCTAGATAGATGCATAAGATAGACAGAGAGAGACACAATGCATAAGATAGGACTTTTTGCCCTTTCATCTTCTTCTAGGTTTGGAGCCTTACTGGTCATTTGCAAGTCCTTCGTGAAACTTTAGAGACTTTTTACACAATGAGGATAGCAATGCTAACGAGGACAGCAAAGAACAATAGTAAATACAATTACTGCACATTGGAATACATCAAGCTGAGCATCTGCACATAGCTGTTGCAAGAAACAGAATGTTAAAAGGCTATTTTTGGAGATCTTGGGATGACAAGGATAAGATAACAAAAATGTTCTCAATATTTGTTTCCTTCAAGGAGGAAGATTTTTAAATGGTTTTCTGTTTACATAGCTTAAGGCAGAGAAATCAAAACACTGATGAAACAAAAAATGGAAATAATGTTTTTTAATTGCTGTTGGCTATGCCATCCTCATTGCGTAAGGTCCCTTTTGTATTCCTGTCTCCATTTAACATCTGTGCATTACATGAAGCCAAGCCAGCCTGCTTACTGGGACGAGTTTTCATCATTTGAAGGAGAATAAAGCTTATCTAGCCTTGCATGTTTATATGGGAAAATTTTCCATCCCGGTTTCAGAGATCTTGGTTGTGCCGATGAGATTCCTGTAAACCAGCTGGCCTACTTTCTCATATAAACACAATTAAAATTTTATAAGGAAATAATTAAGGGCTGATTAATGTTATCTCAGTAAGTGGGCTAGCTCAGAAACAATGTGGCTTGGCTCCATATAAACAGGCCCTGAGGCAGAAGTTAATTGTATACATCTTTTATAGTTTTTTCCCTAGTGTTGTTATTATACCATTGGTAAAGTTTTGTGTAATTCAGCTTTTGTATTCCTGTCTCCATGTAACATCTGTGCATTACATGAAGCCAAGCCAGCCTGCTTACTCAGATGAGTTATCATCACTTGAAGGAGAATAAAACTCAGAGATCTTGGTTGTGCAGATGAGATCCCTGTAAACTGGCTGGCCTGCGTTCTCATACAAACACAACTAAAATTTTATATTGGGGAAATAATTAAGGGCTGATCAATGTTATCTCAGTAAGTGGGATAGCACAGCAATCATGTGGCTTGGCTCCACATAAACAGGCCCTGAGGCAGAAGGTAATTGTATACAACTTTTATAGTTTTTTCCCTAGTGTTTTTATTATACCATTGGTAAAGTTTTGTGTAATTCTGCTTTAGACAGCTGCAATTTTAAAGCTCAAAATTTGTCTATCTATCAATGGAGGATCTACGGGAAGCACCTAGAACTGGTGCCCTCCCCCCTGAGTCAGAGGATTTTTCCCAGACAGCTAGTAAAGTTATGATCTTTGGTTGACAATTTTTGATGATAATTGTTTAGAAGAAAAAGTAGCAATTGCTGTTTCAGTCATGTGCATTTCAATATTTAATGTTGTACGTGTCCTCCCCTCTCCCACGATCTCCCTAAAAACTCAGTTTTATTCACCTAGTACACCCCCCCCCCCATCCCGTTCCCTTTTCAAATATCCTGACCTGCCCTTGTGTGGTTTTCCTCTGGATAAATACAAACAGGCAACTGCACCTGACAATAGAAGCTATTATGCAAGTTGCAGGCACTTATCTCAACTTCCTGCTTCACATTACAGATTCACCAAATATCATTAAACTTGCAATTGTTTCCCTCCAGATCTTTATGTCATTATATTAACTAATATTATGATAAGATAAGTTAGCAATACTGAATCAATTATTTCTAACCAACAAAAATATTTGTGTTCTTACTTTTAGATCTTTGCATAACCTTCCTGGTGTACTTGCGCCACAACACTGCACCAGGGTTATCCACCTGGTCATCAACTGGGAGGGCATCAACTTCATCAAGTGATAAATAAATGGAAGAAAGCACAACATCTTTATCTCTTCCTGCTGTTGCTAGAAGAGTTCCATCTGGGGTGAGGGCTAGTGCATCAATCTATTTTATAAAAAAATTGTTAATGATGATGATTTATGTAGATAACTGAAGTAGATCTAGACGTAGCACAGCTGCTAAATTTGCAGCCTTTAGTGTTTGGAATCCCCAGTTCAATTTTCAGTGACTCTGATGCCTGTTTCACCTTCCCTATGATCTGTGTTGCTAGCTAAGCTGCACTAAGCTTAATCCTTTTAATCATATGATTGTCTAATTAATCCTCATGTTCAGCACTTGTCACTTAGAGTTTGTATATATTTTTCATTACTATATTATTTTGGCAGCATGGTTGGTGCAGTGGTAAGATCTCTGTCTTCTAACCACAACGTCCTGGGTTCAAACCCCAGCTCAGTTGAGTGTTGAACATTTGTATGACCTTCTTTTCCACCAAATTTTACTCAGCTTTCCATCCTTCCAAGATTGGTAAAATAAGTACCAGCTTCTGCTGGGGGCTAATCTGCAATGGGTTAGTATCCCATCCAGGGGGAGTCAATGACTCTCATCCACTTAACACTACAGAATCCAGAGATAAACAATGGCTATAATGGGCCACTTAGGCTCCTAAGTGGATTTAGCTAGCTATTTTTATTTCTGATGCTATAATTTTTTAAGCCTTATATTATCATTTTCAATACACAAAATGCCTAATAGGGCACTAAAAAATTATCTCTGGAAGAAACAATGGATATTTGAGTACCTCATGGCCACGTTTATGTGGCTTCAGAGCCAATAGTTGTTTGTTTCGTGTTCTCCATGGATGCCATATTCGGCAAGTGACGTCACCTGCTGAAAACAATACAGGAACTGAAGAACTTTTTATTGTTGGGAAAAACTTTACACATGAGACAACATCTTCATGTCCACGACATTTTGCTAATGCAGCCCCACTTCTTGGTTCCCATACAACAATCTGGGAGAAAAGAACATAAAAAATATCATCAGTGTATCAGGCAATATTGTTAGATCATCAACAACAGAATTCTAAACAATTTATTGTTTTCGCATACTTTTTTACCAGCTTTGATGAAAATTTTCTCCTTTCAGTTGAACTGTGCATAATTATCATCATTAAAATACCATATAATTACAATGTATTGTCAGAACACTACAATAAGACTAGCCAGACACGTCCCACTTTTACTTTTAACTGTCCATATTGTTTTAAATGTTTAAATACGTAATTTTTTTTCGCAATGGTATACTGGTCACAAGACCATTTTGTTTACTATTTCCTTTTGGTTTTTTAAGGTTTTATGGCTGTGCATCATTGTGGACAGTTGAAGTTAAATTAAAAGGTTTAATGCGAAGATGGCCAGGGTTGCAGATTCATCTGATTCCATACAGACAGTCAACACCTTAAACTGTTATTCAGGCCAGACCAGTTTAATTTGCTGTTTTTTGAACCCGTCCAACTTAATTTTTTGAAAAGTGGAAAAAAAATTCCAAATGAGTTCAAAACAAAAGCTAAAGGTTAAGTAGTCGCCTAATCAGTTTTTTTCTTAGTTAAAATATTTTTTATTTGGAGCCCATATTACTGATAATACGATCAAAACTATAAGCTGACAAATGTTTAACGATGAAGATGATGAAGTTGTGCTTCATGTGAGTCAAATTTTTCGCTTTAGCAACTAAATCCAAAAAACTTGATATCAAATAGGCAACTTCAATGCTTTATTACACTTTACATTAAAACTTGTGGACATTTTAAGAACTTTAGAGCTAAATCTGGCCAGTAATATTGAGTTCCAAAAAATGAGATGCCATATTGAATATAGGAGACTTTGCTATACTTTGTATAAGAACTGTCATAGTGCACAGCTTGATAACGATACCCTTAGCATAATAATTTGTTCAAACAGTTAAATAACCAGAAAAATACTTATCCAATGAAATATTTTCAAGATTTTAGTAGCTTTCTTCATAAAGTGCTTACAAGATACCATTTATAAAGAAACTTTTTTCCATTCTCTGTGGAATATTCATCAACTTGCCAATTACACTTACACCTCCTTTTAATCTTTCTTCCATTCCTTTCCTTTCCATTTTTTTTGTTTTTTTTCTTTCTATTATTTGGAGTGTTCTTTAGGATAAAAAATACATAATACTACAGAGAAGTGAAGTTATTTTCTATGCAAACTAAAAGCAAAATGAATTTGCTATAGTTTGATGATTTTTTAAATATTTTTTTATATTTTTAAATAGTTTTCTTTTTCTATTTACGGTGTTAAATTTAAAAAATCATCTGTTTCTATAGAAACACTGATGTAGCATCCAATTTTATACATTTGCTATATACTAATTAGTGAAAAAGCTTGGGCTATTAGCTTAATGCATTATGTCATGTAAAAAAGACATGCATTAGGCCATACAAAATAATATGTGTGGTTCCGGTCACCCGACTGACCCTAAATTTTCTAGTGCAAAATTGCCGACCCTGTAATATTTTATTGCTTCTTTTGCCATATTTTTGAAAATTTGTTTTCTTCTGCAAGTTCACTGCTGTTTTTTTTAGATTAATTTAAACTGAATCCAGCTATATAAAGTTTAGAGACTTAAATATTTAATCCACTTTTTGGTGTACATGTGTGTAAGGGCTGAGGTTCATGCTGGTTGTTGTCCATGAACATCTGCATGGTAATATAAATGTTTATTTAATATATTCAAGGAAAAATTCCATTAATATATTTTTAAAAAATAGAATTTTAAAATAGAATATTAATTCCAACCGTCCGACCCTAATTTTTTCAGAGTATGTGACCGGAACCACACATATTATTTTGTTTGGCCTTATTATTATTATTATTATTATCATTATCATTATTATCATTATCATTATCATTATTATTATTATTATTATTATTTTTATTTTCATTTTTATTTCACCAAGTTGTAGGTATTTACTGTGAAAAACATTGAAGATGCAGTTTATGATTTGGTCTGTTTAGATAATAATGTATGAAGAAAGGTATGTTCAGTCACTGTTATTTTTATATTATTGTGAAATACATCAAATGATACATTATTATGTAAACAGTCCAAATCATAAACTGCCTCATCAATGTTTTTCACAGTAAATACATACAACTTGGTGAAATAATAGTAATAATAATAATAATGATAATAATAATACTATTAATTAAATAACAGCAATAAGTTCGTATCATATAAGTGGCAGTTTATGGTTAAAAGCTTTAAAAAAAATGAAACTTGCAGTCCTGAAGTTTTTCATTTGTCATTTTAAATTATCTAATTTTGGTTTCTTTATCCTGGCAATGAGTCCAGATGGTCACTGGATGATACCCAATGCATAATAGGAAGAAGTACACTTTTCCCGGGGGAAGGGGGCGGGGGGGTACTTTGGGGTAAAAAAGATAGGGATGCTCGTCGGGAAATGTGAAAAAAATACCCTAAAATATACCAAAGCGTAAAAATTTTCGACCATAAAAAATACCTTGTAGCATATTGTTTAGTTTTGTTTTGGATGATTTTAATAAGAACAGAAGGAAACCGAAAAGGTAAGACTCAGTCGTTTTGTTTTGGCACCCCTAAAAATACCGGTTCAATAAAATAACTTTGATTTTTCTCTGAAAACCCCTAAAAAATACCAAATTGCCAATTTTGACCCCTAAAAAATACGACGAGCATCCCTATCGTACCAATATAGGGAGTACCACCCCCGGGATTGCTCCATACATTCTCTGTGATATAAATAATACAGTAATGTAGGAAACATATGCTTTCTACAATTGTCTTCTCCTCTTCGTCTCTTGTCTTGTTTGTGCATTCAAGCTCAGTGTAATTCATGAGTATTAGTTTAGTTGCCAAATTTAGCTGCTTTTAAAGGAAATATAATACTTTTATTGCTAGCTTATTGTTATGCTTAAAATGAAATTGGATTTTGATGTTGAAAATAAAAATTCAGTTTTGCTTAGCCTTTATAATACGTCTAACAATTGTAAATTTTACTTTCAGTCAAATCCCAGCCCCAGTTCTGTTACACAGTTTAAAGTGTTTCTAAAAGAAAAAAAAGAATTTATAAAAACGAGAAAGATAAGATAGCAAGTGATAAGTGGTTCTCATATAGTCGTGTCTGCTCTATCAGATAGGCTAAGAGGAGCGGCTTATCTGTAAATCAACTTAACATATGGAACTAATCGCCTGTCAAGAAAGATGACTTTTCAGTCGTTATGCAGGGATCAAAGTTTTTCTTTTTTCCAGGGGGAACTTGTGCGATTAGCTTCAGTTTTTAGGCGCATAGCGTGAATTTTAGGCGTTTTCAGCAGAACTGAAAAAGACAACGGAAAATCTTAGATGCACCACGCATATAGACACAGTTGTTTTTCCAAAATGCATACCCGCTTTTTTTGTAAGAGCCAGTAAATTTTGCCGGGGCTCGTTCTTAATTTTTTGGCGATTTCAGTCTCAATTTGTTCTTAAATTGTTCTTATTTCTCAGTGTGAGTGGTTTTTATTGAAGAAAAAACTAAATAAAATAAGATCAAGGTACTGGAAAATGAAACGCCTTGCGAAACATGTCTTGTACGGCTGAATTTGAGGAGAACTTCCTTTATTGTTTGTTGAGCAGTCTTTGCAGTGAATCTTTTTAAGTTTTATGCTGTATCTCTAAGTTTTAGTCAGTTTTCTACCACAAACACTTTCCTAGTTATCAAGCCTCAGCTCGAGCTTGTTCTTAAATTGTTCTTAAATTTTGGCAAATTTGAGCCTCGTTGTTCTTATAAAAAAATTGCGTGTATACGAGACAAGCTTATCGGCCCTACGGCCTTACAAGCGAACAAAGTTCAAAAAGAAGCACAAGAAAAAGCAAAAACAGGATTTTTATATATATTATTTCTAGTTTGGGAAGAGGACACTATTGCTTTACTAACTTACTGAGAGTAACAAATTCGGGGCACTGATGTCTTAAAAGATTTGATATTTGTTTCTAATTTTGTATCTTGACTATCGAATAAAGTGGAAAGGTCTCTGGAACTTGAACCAATTTTAGTGTTTTATTTTTGACTAAGAAACCCAAACAGAGGAGCTGTTTAGAGCCGACTGAAACAAAAATCACTGTCTGTTCGCAAGTGAAAACCGCCCTGTTCTAATCTTCATAAGGCCGGGCATAGTCTTCCACTTCAGGCAAGAAAAGCAGAGTCTCTTGGGGTATTTAAGCGGTTGCTTGACGGTTTCATATAGTAGCACGGCATTCTTGGAAACCAGCTTTGTAATTAGTGTAGTGTATAGTTGTAGTGTATAGCGTACTCTGTTAAGTCTGTTTAGCCGAAGGAATTTTACCGTGTTTAAATAAAGATTTGATTGATTGATTGCTTTTTCATTTTTTTAAAGCAATCATACTGCTTGATGGGTAGCATTTCAGAGTAGAAGGAAGTCACATTGCCTCAACTGAATTAATTTTTGACGGAAAGATGCAGCAATAATTTTGACGTTGTGAATTTAGAAAAAAAAATTCTCTTTTAAAAAGCATTCTAATTTTTGACACTGTTGTCTGGACTCCTAGGCAGTTGTCGACTAACTTTTTATACAAGTAAAAATGGATAGGTTTTAGTCAAGACACGTTGCAGAGTTTTCAAAAAAAAAAAAAACGGAGAAATTTCAGTTCTAACTTGAGTCTTGTTTACAGACTGACTGTGGCCACGTGACTTGTTAGTCTATTCCAGATTGGGAAGTCTCTGTTTAGAGTGGGTCTGTAGCCCTGATGTATGTCTCCATCACTCCCCTCAGTGTTTTTAAAACTCTGCAACGTTCCGTGGCTAAAACTTATTCATTTCTACTGGTTAATACTCCTACACCATTAATTCTGATTACAATACTTTTTGTTTTCACAAATTAAATCTTCCGTACTGTAACTGTTCCTTTGTTTCATAAAAACTTTTTAAGCAAGTGATCACTGTGTAAATCATAAGTCACCCACCTCAACTTTACGTAGTTCATCTGCACTCTTATCAGCGTTTGTTCCGTACGACGCAGGTGAGCTAAAGATATCCTCTGCTTGCTCCAGCGACTTCTCAAGGGGCTCCAGAATGACATGCAATTCACTCACTACGTTTTTAACTGCCTCAAGCTCTTTCTCACGGTCAGTCACGTCCACTGTGAGTGCATTCCAACGTTTGTTCAGATCTTTTGTTTCTGCTTGTGTTACTTGTACGTCCTCAGCCGATTCTGACAAGGCCTCTGCACACTCATTAAGGTCCTCTTTATTTGGCTGATGTTCTGCAATTCCTGTGTTTAATGCATCCATTATCTTCTCTTCTCGAGGGAAATTCTTCTCATCGCAAGATATTGGATCTAAAGACGCTAATTTCTCCTCCGTGACAGTAATCCATGGCTCAAGCGACCTTACTGCTTCTGCGTACTTTTTGGCAAGCGGAGTTACTTGATCAAGTTTATCCTTTCTGTTGGAGATTTTCTTCTTCACGTCCTCCCAGCGAGAGGTGAGGTCGTCAAGTTGCACCTGCAGTTCGTCACGCTCACTTCCGGGTTCAAGGTTTGCTAGACTTTCACTTGCAGATTTTGTGATTTTCTCAAAAAGAGGTTCAAGTTGCTGAACATCACCAGAAGCACATTCAAGTTCTTTGTTTTGCTCCTGTACCACGTCGTAAACAGAAGACACTGGCAGCATCTTCAAAGTTCTTTCTTCAAGCTGACCAAGCTTTTCTGTGAACTCGTCCAAAGTATCCTGGAATTCCTGCGACTGCAGAACAGCTTCCTGTAATCTGGCTTGTCTTTGATCGATTTGAGAGGCCACTTTCTCTAAAGGAGCCTTCAGACTCAAAACTTTGTCACTTACGACAGCCACAACGGCCGGATTCTCGTCACAGCATTCAATTAACTGTAATCCAGTGTCTTGAACAGCCTCTAAGTCGTATCTGACACGAGTTAATTTAAGCAGGAATTAGAATACTTTACAAAAATGTTTCTTTCCATTAACAAGCACTCTCTGGCAGCCTGTCCTTAAAATAACACTGAATATATCTCTGTGGCTATCATTTTAGAACTATTTACAAAATATTTTACAACACCTAGATACAACACCTTGATTTCTCTAAAGCCTGAACTGACTCTTGGAAAACAATAAAGCAGATTTACACTAGATGATAGCTCACAAAATGAAACGTTAAGTTAAACTTAATTAGCTTATTATAAATTATGCGCTTCTTAAACTAAATTTAACTAATTTAAACTGACCTAAACCTGTCCCTAGCCCTAACTTTTTTCAATTAAGAAAAACTGAAGCAATCAAAAGAAAATTTCCGGATACTGATTCGTTAAGACTCCAGTCAAATTATTTCATGATTCAAAATTATCTAGGATTTTTCTTAAATAAACATGAATCATACAAAACGCGATTTTTGGAAGAACTACAAAAAAGCGTTACTAATAATCAAGTTGTAATAATCAACAACAACAACAACGACAATGATAACGATAACAATGATAATGATAAATTCGTCATTTTGATTACGATGGCTACAGTTGTTATACCCACCTGTGCTGGACAACCTCTTCCTGGATGGTTTCAACTTCCTCTAGCTGCGCCTTGACGACTTTTGGATGAGGACTAATCACTTGGAATGTCTCCACCACAACTGTCACCTGTTCAATCCAGATCTCAATGTCTTCGTATTGTTCAACGAACTGTATTATCAGAACCACCACTTTTTCAAGGTAAGACTTGCGTTCTTTGGCTTTTTCAACAGTATCTTCGTACTGCTCGCCAACCTTGTCCAATTTCTGCCTTAGCATCAAAGCACTCGGTAATCCTTCATCTATATGATCCAACAGTTTCTCTCCAGCATCTTCTGCCTCTTTCTTTCGTGGCTCAATTTCTTTAAGTTCCTCCATGATTTTTGTAACTCTCTCCAGGTCATCTTTGGCCGTATTAGCATCAAGCATTGGCGGTTCCTCAGAGTCAAGAACTGAAGTTGCTTTGGTGATAACCTCTTCAACATCTGCGACAGCGACATGATATTTTTCCGACACCTCTTTGACATCATCCATTTCCTTGTTCTTCTCTTCAAGAGTTTTCTCTAGAGCATTCCACCGCTTATTAATGTCTCTGATTTCTGCATCAATAATTACACTGGTTTCATTGCAAGCGTCCTTCAAGAACTCGGCATCTTTGTTAAGAGTTTCAAATTCTGGTTTATGCTTCTCGATGTCATCTCTTAGATCTTGCAAAGCTTGTTGTTGGTTGCAGATATGAAGTACGCTTGGATCATCCAGTTTAATACTGTCTAACTTCTTCTCAGTATCGCTCAGCCAAGGTTCAAAGTTTTGAAATACATAATAGTAATCCTTTGCTTCTGGTAGCACTTCTTCCAATTTCTTTAATCGTTCATCTGCTTTGCCTTTCACTCCATGCCAACGCCTCTTAATTTCTGCAAGTTGTTGTGCAATACCATCTTTTTCCTCGCCAGGTTCTGCTGAAAGAAGGACTTTTTCGCCAGCTTCAAGAAGTTGTTCTACTACTGGCTCTTGCTGGTCTATCATATCTTGTACTGCATCATGTCCTTCCTTCTGTTTTCTCGTTGTCTGATATTCTGGAGATATTAAATCCTGACTAATCTGCCCCTCCTCAATCTTCATCAACCGGGCAATGACGTCACTGTAAGAATCCTGGAACTCCTGTGATTGCAGGGCAGCCGAATGGAGCCTTGCAATTCTTTGCTCAAGTTTAGCAGACAGTTTATCAATCGGGTTCCTTATTTGTTCAATCTTAGTTTGAATATCAGCAACAACTTTTGGGTCTTGCATACTGTCTTCGATCAGCCTTTGGCCGGATTCTTCCAGAGTTCTCAGAGTAACCAAGTATCTCTTTAATTCCTCTTCCAAGGCCTCAGTCTCTTTCAACTGAGCTTTTATTTTCTCTGGTACAGCACTGACTGGTTCTAAGTTATCTGCGTTTTCGCCAGCTGTTGGAATCCATTCCTGAAGCTCTTCTAAAGCTGCATTGAAAGCTGTTGCATCCGTGAGGGCTTTCTCAAGTTCCTTCTGTCTCTCCAATAATTTCTCTGGAACTTCCTTTGACTTCTTGTTAGTATCCAAAAGTTCTTCTTTGATAAGCGCTACAGTTGGAGTTTGTTCTCCTGAACTTCGGAGTAGCTCTTGCCCTGATTGATTTACTTCCTTTAAATCTGGTTTTCTTTCTTCTAAGGTTGACACTAATGCCTTCAACAGCTCTAACTCTTCACGTATCTTTTCAGTATCTGTGCCTGGCGGTTCGTGTGGCGCAAGGACATATTCAGCTTGGGTAAAAGCTTCCTGAATTGGCTGCAAAGCACTTCTATATTTGTTCATTTTGTCTTTGATATTTTCTGCTTTCTTCTTCTTATCAAGCCCATCTGCAACCAAATCCTCATAACGTTTCTTAACTTCTGCAAAGTCAGCCGAAATCACTGATTGGTCTGTTTGTGCACAATCTACAAGAGCTTTAGCAGAATCACCGATACTGTCCAAAGGCTTTTCATGTTCTGTTACATCATTCTGAAACTCTTTAAGTTGTTTTATCAAGTCATCAATTTTATCTGGGTCGCTAGTTTCTGGCCTTATTTTGTTTAACGTCTTCTCAGCTTCGTCCAGCCATGCTTTGAATGGTTCAACTGAATCTACATATTTCTTTGCAGCTTCCACAACTGTGTTTGCCAGTCTCAGGTGGTCAGCAGTATTCTCTTTCACTCGGTCCAAATGTGTGGTCATCGTGTCAAGTTTGTTATTGAATTCATCTTTTTCTTCGCCAGGCTCCATTTTATCCAGCATTGCACGACCATCTTGCAAAATCTTTTCATACACTGGTTCTTTTTTGCTAATTTCATCAGCGACGTAAGCTTGGATCTCGTCCCGCTGCTCCTCTGCCGTGTCGTATACTGCAGATATGGGAAGGATATTGGCCAAATCCCTATCAAAGTCTTGAAGATTCGACTGAAATGCATCAACCAACACCTCAAAATCTTGGATATGCAGAAGAGCTTTCTGTAACACTTCTCTTCGAGCTTCTATCTGTTGGTCAAAGCTATCAATCTGTGCACGAACCTTTGCGAGTTTACCTTGAACATCAGCAATTACAAGAGGGTTTTCATTGCTGCTCTCAATGAGTTCCTTACCAACATCCTCCATTTTATCTAACACAGCTCGACGTTTGGCAACTTCCTTCTGGATATCCTAGAAATAATAAAAGATCATGTCAGTCAAAGATTATATTTCCTAATCACAGCTTCAAAGCAACTTTTTTAGTCCCAGAAAGGTTTAGTTTAAATGACCAAATCTCTGAGTACTAGTTTTGGGCTGAGCAAGCTGTCATAGAACTATAACTCTTTTAAAAGCACAAAGATTTACGAATTAGACCTTTTTTGAAATATTACCTAGAAATACCGCTTTAATAATATAACACCTGTTTTGCAACCTATTATGAAAAAAATTAGTAAACAAAGAACCTTTAAAAGTCCAATGTAAAACAACACATTTCCCATTGCTTATGATCATGAAGTATTGGACAAGATGGTGGATACCCATATTAGTTTTGAAGTATAATTTATTTTCCCTTTCACTCTCTTAAACTCTTTTTGAAAACCCCAAAGCACAAGATGCCGTTAAAAATTAAAAAAAGAAGGTATGCAAAAATGTAGAGATGTGCATGAATCCAGTGCTCAAAATTGGCCAGGTTTAAAGGGCACTGACTAACATTATCACAGTTCAGAACACAAATTTTGACTTCCCACTTTTCCACCGAACTGAATTTAGATAATAGATAAATTTCAGTCTTTTCCAACATTTTGAAGTTTTGGCTGCATTTATACTCTAAAACCAGAAAAAAGTCCACAAAACTACCGTGCATGTTTATTGCTACTGATTTTGTCTTACTTCGAAATATTTTGACAGCAAATGGTACTTAAAACTTGCCAGCCCTGGAAGAAATATTTGTTACATAAAATGCGTAATCGCTCAGCTACGAATATGACTAGGAAGGGAAACAGAGATTCGGGAAAATAAATTTTCAAGTATCTTCAATCACAAAGACAAGTACTTTTCACAGTTAACCGTAAAATCCCCCGTTAAAGCCCCTGGGCTTATACAACTTCATAAGGGGTTTTGGGCGGGCTTATCAACGGATAGGGGGTGGGGGGCTTATATCCGGATGGGCTTATAAGCGGAAAAAAAGAAATACTTCGGAAAAGACGAGATAAAACGTATCTGACAAACGAATTGAAGCTAACACACCATAGCATTTAGAGTTATATTTATAATACATTTATTCATTACTGTGCGTCACCATAAATGGAGGATTTATTTCAAAAACATCTACAAAAGACTTATATATGCGACTGGAACTGCTGGAACGGAACGGAGCGAAAGTCTTCTTACACTAACACAGTAGATGGGCTTATAAACGGGGGGGGGGGGGGGTTATAAACGGGTGGGCT
>JAOCPT020735217.1:3249-16216 GCA_026546935.2 Palythoa grandiflora
TGCAACAAGTTGTAGTTTCAAAACTGTAAAGCTTGATCAGTACAGTCAGACAAAGAACCGTATCATTTTTTCTACTTTTTAAAGTAAAGTTATGGTTCCAAGGTTGTTTAAAGAAATTAGCAACATTTTAATCAAACGCCGCCCTCGAATAAACGCTGCACCCAAATCATGAAAAATTTAATAAACGCCGCAACGTTTATTCGAGGAAATGCGGTAAACTTCTTTTCACCCAGGAACTAGTTATTTGCCTACTTCTTGCCGTCATTTTTACCTACAAGCTATTTTTAAGAAAAATTTATAATTAAAAATCTGAAGTATATATATGTCTGTATAAAAGCTGCAGACGAGTCGAAACAATCAACGGTTCTTGCAATAAAGCGAAAGAGAAACACTAGTCACTAGTGAAAGCGTATAATACTGGTAAGAACACCGGCAATGAATGTGACAGAACTGATACATCCTGTTTCACCAATGTTTTCACTCTGTTTTGAAAGTAAGCAACAGCATGATGCCACGAACGCGGAATTTTGTCTTTAATTGTCAGTTTAACAAAAACGTTCTTCTTCACCCTACATTACGTATAAGTTTCTTCCCAACTGAAAATCACAACGTATCAAAGAAGTTCTCAGTGCTGTATCATGTTTTATCCCGCCAAAATTAACGCAATGTGGGTTAAGAATTACCTAACAATCTATTCATTAATGATTGGGAATAAAAATTAATCATTAGTCTTTTTGACATATTTGTTCAAAAAAGAAAAATAATTATTTTCTATAATTATTTTGAATTAAAGTAGCAGACGATGCTTTTTATAAGCCTCTAATCGGGCTCATTACTTTAGAAATTTATTCGATTCATCAACACAGCAAAAGATTTTTTATAGTCAACAAAACACATGCAATTTCCTCGATAGAGCAGTCAACTATTAAAGATTTAACAAAATATTTTACTTTCTTTACAAGAATCGCTAATAATATCTCCTAAACAGATCCGTTCAACCCAAATCCTCAACCAAATTTTTGTTTTATTGTTAATTAAAAAAGGTTCCAGGATTCTTGGCTTCATTGCAAATGTTTCATTGTCAATGTAGAGATTAAAAATTTAAAAAAAAACCTTAGAGTGATAAAGAAAAATAGTGAATCGTTTTTTTTAAATTTCGACCCAAGTTTTCGTGGCATGTTTTGCTTGCAATACCCTTAAAGACGGACACTCTCCCTAATTATCTTTTGCGAAGCTATAAGACTGAGCGTGAGAAGATAAACTGCTTTTTGCAATATGTTATTTTAACATGGATTATTGGGCGAACACAGCCGAACATAAGGTCTCCTCTTATAAGCGATTTTTACTTTGTCATTTACAATCATCCTTTCTTAATATAAGTTCCGGTTTTTCTTAAGCTATAATTTTAATTATTTTACTGTATTTTCAACTGTAAATGTGTTTTTCTTTTACTTATTCAGTTTTATTAATTTGAAGTGCGATCGTCTCAAAGGAGTTTGTTTGTTCATAGTGCCGGATTCAGTCAAAGAACTTTGTGCACAAGCGCGGGTACTCGTAAACAGAAGTCTCCGATAAATGGGTTATTAATTTTCTCTTATTTTAGTGTTTATTTCAAAGACTCATTTCAGAAATGAAAGGCCGCACAGATAATTTTAAGATTTGACATGCATTTGAAACTAACGTAAGAAAAAAGGAAATGGGCGAATGATGAGCCAGTAAGGAGAGTCTTTCTTTCAACATAGTTTTTATTTGACGGAAGGAAACTGTCACTTTGAGACACATTTGAAACTCTTCTCTTGCCTGGCTTTTTGAGTTTGTATAACTCTAGTGGTTCAATTCGCTATACAATCGAGACAAAATGAATGGTTTCACGTCAAGAAGTTGAGAGGAGAAAAACCAAATTGTCTTAATATTTAGACGCCAACTTAAATTCAGAAAAGCTGAACAAACATCAAGAAGTTCTTAATTATTCCATGACTTCAAGTGTATAACTAAATAAGTGTATCATTTTGCATCGTTTTCAGCAAGTTATTGAATAATTTCCTTTGAATAAGAAATTTATTTGTATTCGTTTATCTACAACTTTTCCAGAAGGCCTACACTTATGTCTTGTTTGTAATGCTAATTGATAAGCGGTGCTAAAAACATTTCTGTGATAAAACCTCTACGATAACTAAACACGTAAAGTAGACTTGCTGAAAATACGAATTGCTACTGCAAATTTTTTAAACGGTGAACTGTTGATTCCATTTATAATCATTAAATACAGAATGAATCTACGAGATAATTGGCGAGTATTTCCTTAAAAATATCAATTAATTTTTAAAATGATACTTGGAAATACAAATGCAAAACAAGCCCAGTAACAGTCGGACATGCATATAATTTTTACTCGTATAAGAATTTTTAGTTTCTTTTGATTGCTAACTTAAATATAAAGTTTTTGTAAAAAACCCAGCGAAATATGTCGTTCAAGCTGTTATGCCTCCGTGACAATGCAGGTGCAAATAGGGACTTAGAAAATGGGAGTACTATGACTATAAGAAAATACATCTCGCTCGAAAGTTGCTTTAATATCATGCTGGGAATTGCGGGCATCCCAGTAAATCTCTCTCCTCCTTGTCGAAATATTTCCTGTCAATACCACGGGGTAATGATTTGTTGTTTCTAAACCAAGCGGGAGTCCAAAATTTCTAGTTTGGCTTCTAACTTCTAGTAAATGCACACTGTGGTGATGTTTTGTAGACCAGCTTCAACCCGTTACATCCACAATATCACCACCATGTACTCGCGATTCAAATATGGCAAACATACTTTGTACAATGTCCTTTACGATTTACGTTTCTCACGGGTAAAAAATTATTGAAACACTCCCTGAACATGAAATGGTGAAATTCAAGTCTTTCATCCCGGTATCGCTGTGATGTAGTATTTACTGTAACACTTTTGAATTTATTTTTTTATAAAAAATACTGAAACAGAACATGTGGTTTTTGGATTTTCAAAAACCATTTATATCAAAAAGTCCAACTAATAATTTTCTCGTTTGAACTAAACCTGAAGTATTATTTGGCAATCGCTAGAGAATAGGCATTTCTTTGTCCTTTACTAATTAAATTCTATTTCTAATGTATTCAGTCGAAACTAATTCAAAGAGTTTAAAAGTCAAATAAATGAACTAACATTTATGAAAAGCGGGCAAAGTCTGTACACAAGAGAGAAGTGCACTTTATATATTATGTTTGTTCTAACTTCGTGACTTTAATAACCGTCAATTGCATTTTAAAAGCTATTTCTAACAACTACTAAAACCAGTATAACATTGTTCATTCCTTTTTAGAATAGTCTTGTTAAGAAAATTTTGCATCTTGTAACAGCTTCTGAAGGTTTAAAAACTGCGGACTAAAATCTAAATTGTTGGCTAGCAACACGCACGGTTGAACGACCGAGCAAAATCGTGCTCAAATTTTATGGCTTTCCTTTGAAACATTAAGGCTTTTAAGCACATTTAGTAAACCGCATTAGTAAGACGAGCACTTATTTTGCATTTGCAGATGAAAACACGCTTCAACACTTGAAAATTGAGAATAAATTTGATAAAAAGTGTTTATATTTTATATTCCATGAACAAAGTGTGTTCACTTAACAATGTAAACTATATGTGATAACTTTACAAGCGTTAAACTTAATGAAAAGTTAAGTGAACCATAAAAAAAGTTTTCTCGTCATATTTTCTCTGAATTGAAGATTAATTTAAGATGTACACGAACAAATGTAAATTTGTTCAAATGTTTTTATTAGCCTCCCACACCCAATGATACGTCAACTCGAGATCTCTTGGGGAACAGCTTCTTAAAACCATTTCCGCAATTTCGTGCTTTTAATTCGTCAATCCATTAAAAACATATTCTTCCAAAGCGAACACTCGAGTACAGTTTGCCAGAACTAAAAATAACGTTTGAGCTGACGTAGTGCTTGAACGAATAACATTTTCAGTCCATTTTTCGAATTAGTTGGTTTACAGAAGGAACACAAAAGTGCGCCAAATTGTTTGATTTTTCTGTTTCCTCGATCCGATCAAAGATATCAACATTTAATTAAATAGAAAGTTCTTCTTTTAAAAATACAGACATCGGTAATCTTGTATCTTGCGTTCTAAAGCCAGCAATAGAATCTTGCAATTATTTTGATGAGTTCTTTTGTCCTTTTCCTTATAAGTGGCAGTAAATAGAAGAAGTCTTTGTTTCCCCCAATAAACTCGGAAACTTTAAACAACCGAACTGCTATAGCCTCGAGGTATCTGACCACTCTTCTAAAAAGTGTCTAATTTTCGCTAATTACTCTTATATGGTGCTAAACTAGTGCTGACTTGACTTTCACAAGACCCAGTAGATTTAACTTGAAACTATTGCATTTGAAAAATAACCGATTATGATCGAAACAAAAACAGTTTACAGCATGCACTACAAGAAGTTTTAAATAGCACAAAAATGAGGATTGCGAGTCATGTGAAATATTTTCACTAAGTAAACAGGTTTGCCGGTCAGTCCAGCTTTTAATATCTTGGCGGTTTCTCTTATAATCCTATACCATACGACTCATCAAAGGCGAGAGTGAGAGACCAAAATGAAAAATGTAATTACACAAAAAGATCTTGTGTTCCGCCCGATTCTTACTAATTATGTTGCGATCACCGGTACCGCTTTGTCTTACAAATCAGAGCTTCGCACACGCTGGTCATATTCCCTGCTTGTTTGGATCTGTCTTCTCTAAACACTGCCTTCCACAAATCACGAAAACATACAATCGGCGTTACGCTTTGTTCTTCCAATCTCTATGATACTAAAACTTTGTCTAAATAGGGCAGTGTTTTGAATTTTTTTCCAAGTAAAACATACACACTTTTTATAATACAGAACGAGTGAAAACGTGGAAATTAATTTCTTTCTCCTTCAAATTAAGTGATTTAAAGAGTGAGTTGAAATAGAAGAAACTAAATTTTAACCTTGTGAGGGTTCTTTCCCAGTAGACATGCAAATAAAAGACATTAAGTAGCCGAAACGACTAAAAAGAAATTACAAATCTGGAACTGTTGATTTTGTAAGATTGAAAAACAAGATTGGAAGATTTTAACTTTCAGCTGTTGTTCAAAGTTCCAAACAGGTGTGAGGGCTGGCGCGAGCTCGATATTTTTCATACCATCTGATATAGACCGGGAGATAAGTGAAATCAGTCTGTATTTTATATCATAATAGACTACCGAATCGCACGGTCTGTTTCGGTCAATTAGCTTTGTAACACTGTCATAGAATAGAGAAATTGGGTCCGATTTCTTGCTTAACCGTGGCGTGGGTTTAATTATAGTGCCGTAGTCATAAACATTAAATACTGAACAATTGGAGCTCACTGTTTCAAAATCATAACACTCAAAACGTTCTCTCTATTACTTTTATGTGTATGTCGAAACATTATATATATGAGGTAGAACATTACGATAGAACCGGCATTCCCTCTATAGTCGGCTAATTAGAGCTTCCAATATTACCCGTGTTTCGGCTGTTTCTTACAAACCTATTTTTAATAATCTACTCTTTTGTGTACATTTTGAAAAGTGTAGACTCGGACAGCATAATGAAAATGCGGACACGCTATACCGCCTCTGACCGTTTCCAGAACAAGTTCTTGGTCGATATTCTAGTTGTATTTTTGCTTTGATCTCTAAACTAATTGTATATAATTTTTATACCAAAGTGTTTGGGCTGCAGAGCAAATCGGCTCGATCAGTTCGTGTCTCAGTCCTGCGGCCTGGCGGCAACGCGAACCACTAAACAAAACGCAAATTAATTCCACAAAGGCTACAGCGTTGTGAATGCGATAAAAATATAATAAATCAATCTACAATAAAAACCAATTTCCCACTAAGCAGTATCTCTCACGGTTTAACGGTAAAAGTAAAGAATGCTAAGAGTTTGTACATTCATACAGAGTGTGAAAGCGATTAGTAAGCAAAAATATACAAATATATCAATATTGCCGGCAAAACATGGCCAGCGTTTGTGATTATTTTATCATTTATTAAAATAAAGACGGCGCGCTTTAACTCTTCTAAAGAAAAAATCTAATCTAACTTTAACTTCTGAAGTTTAGAAATTTGTTTTGTTTAAGGCAGCAAAAGTGTTTTGAGTTCGATTTGTAAGCTGGTAAGTTTAGGCGATGAACCGTTACTTAAACTTCATTATTCCAACAAGGTCCTTAAAGTGTAATTTTTTCCTCATTGATAACTTAATCACTTTATTTCACTTTGCTTACAAATCGTGTGCTCACCTGAACTCGTGATTCTGTTAGTCCAATTCGGGCTGCCATATCTTCCCGCATGAAAACATCCGGATAATGAGTACGTGCAAAGCATCGCTCCAACTCGTTCAGTTGAGCTGGGGTGAATCGCGTTCGATGTCTCTTCTGTTTGGTTGTTTGACTTTCACTTGTCTTCTTCTCTTCCTCATCCGCAAAAGTATCAACTGTTCGTTTGCTCTCAGTTGGCGAAGATTTGCCATCAATACCCCCACTTTTGCTATTATCTACAGCGAGAGTGTAGTGAATTAAATTAGATCCTTCTCAAACTGAAATCATTAGAAAAATTATTTTATAAGCTCAGCTTAATGTGACTGATCGGTGAAATTTCCAGCACTAGTTACCCCTAACAAGATATCCCAGATGTGTTGTACCTTGGTCTTGCTCAGCAAGTTCACCATTATGGTTCAAAATTCCAACAATAGAGTGTTCTAAACTAGGGACCAGCTCAAGCAAAGACGAAGTACTTCCATCTTCTTGATTTTCCAAGTTGGGAGCCCTAGCGGAACCGTGTGTGTTAGCCGAGGTCTCCATTGCTAAGCCACTGATCTTGGCTGGGTTTCGGTGTTCTTTGACTACTGCCTATTACTGTGGATTTAATATCTATAGGACCGCTTGACCAATCACAGCCTCTCTTCAACCTATTTTCTTATAAAATTATGTCAGGTGTCATCGCCGGATCAAAAAGCATGTAAGCAAATCAGGCTATATTAATATTTAATTGCGCTAATTGAAGATGAGAGCATGGCAAATTAACCACTCGTAATATTATTTTTCTTCTTTCAAAAGAGTGTGCTAAAATTGTGCGAGGCGCTGGGTACAAATCTAAAAACAAAATCACGGCGGTGGCTCCCGATAGCTTTCGCATCCCGTGGTTCGGCAAATCAGCTGTATGGTTGTAGTACTAACAGTAATTTTTCCTAATTAATAAGCATTTGTTTGCGATAAAGTATTTTGGCTTCAAAATAATTGGTCAAATAGGCCATGATTAGTCAAAACTGAGTCTTCATTAGCATGATTAATAAAACATTAATTGCTAATTAAAATGATAGGTTCTTCGCAACACCAGTGAGAGGCAGTTCAAAAGCCTGGAACCTCAGCTCAACTCGACAGTTCGGCGTCTCTGTAATTCTGTATTTTTTGAACAAATACTTCCGAAGATAAACATTAATATTATGTTGCTTTTTATTAGATCTCTTCCGATAACTTTTGTGTCTCTAATATCTTTCATTTCCCAACTAAGAGAACTCTTCATTGAAAAACGTCCCGATGCGCAACCCATGAACTATAATAGAACAAGAGTTGTATATTTTCTTGAAGTCTTTGATTTTTGACAAAGTCCTTGTATTGTCTTCGTGTACACGATTATTTCAGCTTTTCCTAATTGCCTAAGAATGTTTATCATATTTCTTTTGTTAGCAAAGAAAACTAACATTTTCATATGGTTTTAAAATAATTACCAAAGCAACATGAGTTCTCGAGAGCTTTTTTATTTTCCATTTAACCGAGGACCACCTACACCAAACAGAAGAAAACATACGGATATAATCTACTTTTTAACATTTTGTAGTCGTAAACTAAGATATATTTTATTCACTAACGTGGTTTGTGTTTCGCACGCGCCAAGACTTTGTTTATCCGTATTTAGTGACAGACGGGCTCGCGTAGGCAATTTACACTGAAAAGCCATGATCTTAACAAGGACAATAGGTATATTTCTTAAGGGCTTCTCAAAAGCTTTAATGGCTTATCGAGAGCACTGGACCTTTTAAAAAACCACAGCACATGAAAGAAAATCACGGAAATTTTATTAAAAATCGCCCCAAGTAAGAAAGTCAAGTTTTTTTTAAATGTTTACGCGTGACATTTGAGCGGGAAATATTTTCCAATACAGCAGCTGTAGCCTTGAACAAAATGATTACTTTGGAATTAATAAAATTTTATAAATAGCACCATTAGAATTTTTATACGGTTATTGCTTCAAAAGAATCAATGAATTGAGCAAATCTATCTTTAGCCACAGATACTCAAAATTGGAAGTGATATAGGACTTTTGGTTCCTCGCCCCAGTCGTTAATTCGCAGTGCGCAGCTTATATAATAATGTTTTACCTTGTGCTGGAATAGAAACTCCGAAAATTAATTCTTTAAATGAATCTTTGGAAAACTAATTTATCGATGAATCTACGTCCATCTTTAGTCAACTCTGATATCATAATGACCTAATTTAGCTGACGATAATTTTATAAAAATCTTTTTAGGGCAGGTAGACGATGTGTTGAACAGAACAGTTTATTCGAGGCAAAAGAGTATAACGGCAAATTAGAGGAACGCGTTTCAAATTGATTTTATTACCTTCCGCTAAACATCCCTTTTAGGCATCCATCTGACTTTAAAAGTCCCATAAAAGATTTATTAAAAAGCTACATTCGAGAAAAACACACACCTTATTGATACGCAACTCGCCTAAGTATTTTTTGCTCAGAAGTTGCCTTCGCAAACAGAAAGTAATTTCGAAAAGTTTTAATTAAGAAAAGGTATTAATTAGAAATATTGTACGGATCACCATGAGTTTCTGCCCCAAGGTGCTATGACCTTAAGTCATTGAGTCAAGATAAATTCTAATTATTTTTTTTCTTATTTGGCGGTCAGGTCTCAAATCAATAATTGATTAACGCGAGAATTTATAAATGAATATTATAAAATAAGAGGTGTACAATGGAACGATGACACCGCGTGTGCAAAAACTGTCAGAGAATTATATCAAAAATCAAGGCTATCTTATGTGTTTTTATTCTCTGTTGAATCAACCCCAGTAAACTAATTACAACTTTTTTACTAGAAAAGCTTTCCGATGTTCCGTCCTAGTATAATAGTGCTTCAGCATTGGTAACCGTAATTATGTGCTATATGGTTTGTGTAAATGTAAATGTACAAAGATTTGATATCTGTGTGAATTTATTTACCAGATGATAATCGATTGAGTGCTAAACATTGCCAAAATTTTTTCCCGAATTTTTGAGCAAGCAATAAGTGGTTTTGAAATGATCCACCCCGTCTACAATCTGCTTATGTAGTTTTGCGAGCTGGAGATATGAGAAAAGCAAGCAATATCTTTCGTTCTGGCGTTTTCTCTCTACTTTAACACAACGCTTGGCGCAACTTACTAGGCTAATCAAAGTTTCTTCTGTAAACATCAAATCCCGGTCTTCAATGCCATCTTCTGGCAACGTGTTCGCTTTGTTTAGGTTTCTTTCATATCTCTGAACTTTGTGTATATTTTACGTACAAACAGATTATCATTCAAATGCAATTAATTTCAGGAAGAAAAAAAACAAGCCCAGGATATTGCCCTCGCTGCTATGGCTCATTCAGGCTGTTCGATCCCAATTCATTTTTGCGCCATCTGCAAAAAACTATAACAGCCAATTGCTTATTGCCAATTCTTACGTTTACAATTTTTTGCGTCTGACTTATAAGGCTTCAAAATTTACACCTTGAAATACCCAGATTGAAAGTATTCGTAAACGAGGTGTTATATTCAATATCTACTCTAATATGTCACAAAATTGGTCCACGAAGAAATTCGTGGTAGTTTATTGATTGGAAAAATATTACTACAGTAAAACTTTGCAGACTTTTTCATCATTGGATGGTTCTAATACTGTTACGCAGAAAGGCTATATTATTGTACTTAAGCCGCCCCGCTGAGCAAGAATTGTATTTCTTTCATTTGGGCAATAAGCTAGCACCGGTGAATGTTATAATCCCCAAACAAACCCTCGAGTATACCAAATCAACAAGGTATAGACCAGGGAAAATATAATAAATCTAACTACACATAAACCGGGTTATTATGATTTCTTAATTCTAGGAAAGAGAAGGTTACGGGTTAAGGGGAGAACCAGAATAAACATTGTACAACAGTTTTTGGACATCGTTGTCACCACTGTCATCAATATAAAGAAAATTCACTAAATTCACTAGTATATTTGTAAGACTAAAGTAGTGAAAATAGAAGATAGTTGCGCTTCCTAATATGATTTTAAGTGACTTTAATTTCTAGAAAACGTCGATTGAAACTGAGGTGTCTGTAGAATAGGAAGAAATTATCATAGCAGGTGAAAAACCTGGAACCTTCTTTTGTTCTTGCCTTACGTCTTCACAACTTAGCGTAGTTCTCTTAGTTAAATTACAATAAAAACAAATCAAGCTTCATAACCCCACAAACGCTTTGCTGTTTGATGGTGTAGTTTTTCTATGAAATTTAATTCCCATCCATTTTTGGAATTAGATCAGTTGGTCAATCAAGCCATCTAATAAACTCATATACTCTAAACGATCTTAAACCCAATCTATTTCTTTGACTCTAATCGAATCTACCTCTATTTCTCTTCCAGATCATATTTAAAACCTGCCTTATCTCAGTTGATCAGGCAGTGTCAAATCATAACCCATAAGAAATCACTAACGTAAAAATTGAGTTTCTGCTTTTTAAATGGAGCCTTGTGTCTGACTTCGCTTTCAACATTCGTTTGTCGAATGTCCAGAAAAGAATGGAACCCTTCTGAATTGCAGATATCTCTGGATCCAATCGTCGTTTTGTTATTAGGTAAGATTTGACTTTTGAATTGAGATTATCATTTGTTTTAAAATCATAGAGAAAAGGTTATTCGACTTAAGTTCTTTATTTGCAATAAACAGCATAAAAATGTCTACTTTAAGTATACAAAAAGAACACATATCAACAATGTATTTTTCAGCGCGAAGATATTGGAACAAGGCTTTTCTTTGTGTTACCTGATAAAGTTCTTTATCTTTAACAAGCTCTTCTATGTCTTATTCGCTTTCTGAAGAGCTTATTCTGTGAGAAAGATAAGATCAGTGCTTTATCAAAAGATTCTTATAGAGGCAACCTGACTATTATTATAAAATAGACTTAAAACATATTGTGCTGAGTAATATAAATAAAGAGAGAATGTAAAAAACCTCTATTTTACTATTGTAAGATGAAAAAGCAAAAATATCAGAAACATAAAAACATGCAGTTCTTTGCGGTTTCTTTTTGACTAAAAACAGCTGCTCTTGTGGGTTGGTATTCAATTGAGATCTTCAAAAACTGACCCAATATATACAGAGCTTATGGTGGATTGTCACACTGCTCAGCGAGATTGTCGAAAAACTATATGAGATTTAGTTAGCCGCGGCATTAGAGTATTAAAATAAAACGAGTAAAAAGATTGAAGCAACGCATTCTCAAACAAGGTAAATCTCAAAAGGATTTAATTGTGAACAGAAAGAAACTGATGGAATTTGCCGCTAGTGTTTTGAAAAAGTGATTCGTTTGAGGAATGTTTTTGTTTGAAACGTGGATTAAAAGTGAACGAAAATTTGGTTCTGTAAATTGGATATTATGGCAATGTTTGGTCGCTCTTACAAGCTTTTTCTAGGGGTATAGATATGCCACTCACCACTAAAGAATTAAAATCTCAATAATTTTCTTCTCTGGTTTAGAATAATAAAAGATTAGTTCCTATTTATAGAGTTTCTTGCACACGGCGAGTTATTGGTAAGATCCGCTGTTCCTTCATTACATTTTGTGATTCTAAGAAGAAATCGCTATTTAAAGCTATTGTATAACAATCTTTGGCAAAAGAAAGGAAAGGATAATAAATATATAGAAATAAATACACAAGTATTTGGGAAGGTAATAAAGAAAGAGTAAGTATTTATATTCAATAACACTGATATTTTTGAGCAATATCTGAAGTCGAACGATATGAATTAAAGGGTCGATCCACTGTATATTCGCAAAAAATAAAATGGTAAAATTTTCAAAATTTTATCCATTTTTAACTCTTCAATAAATAAATAATAATCGAAAGTGATACTGGCATTAATTTAAGACCTTCTGTTTAAAAATATGCCCTTTATTTGAAAATTCCAAAAATTATACTAAAAAATACTAAACTTGATCGAAAAATTTTGCCCAGAAAATCTAACAACGTTACAATTAATATTACACGCCAACAGGTGATGATCTATAAGAAGCAACTCAATGAAAATAGACTTCTAAAGCGAGAAAGCTGTAAAACCGAGTTCAGTTTTGACTTTTAGTTATAGAATTAGGTTTTGACTGTTTATTATGTTTCTGTTTTTCAGTGTTTTCTCTTTGGACTAGAGATCAAACCTTTAGTTTGTTTGCTTCGAATTTTAGACTATTTATAGTTTCTGTGGAAACACTTGGTGAGCTTGCTTGTAAAATATACGTGTTTTATTCAATTTGTGATCAACCTGAGGACCAGTTTGATAATTATGTAAAAACGATACAAAGTAAACTTGCATTTGATACAATTTCACATTTACAGAGCTTTAACTCTTAAACTAAAATAGAACCTTTTTTTCTTTTAACGTAAGACTGTAGAATTATAATTTACGTGATCATTATTACTGGAAATTACATTTTCCAACTCGAATGAAATCAGAAGATGAAGATTTATTGTTTAGCTACTTCTTCCGTATTTTCCAAATATCTTAAATCTGTTAAGTTTGTTTCCAGTTTTGCTCTTAATAAAATAGCAAAACTTTGGCAAATGAAAATAAAAACTATAATATGG
>JAOCPT020735865.1:0-16211 GCA_026546935.2 Palythoa grandiflora
TCAATAATCTTCTTATTCAAAAACTTCTTCCAATTTCCTAACTATCTACCAATATCTTAACCGTAATCCCCCCTTAAGAATTAAAAAAATGCTCTAAAGTTGATTAGAAATGAACGATGATGATTATTAAAAAAAAGTTTGTCTTTGCTTTGGTTTATGAACGATTTGTTTCTTGCTCTTGCAAATGTTTTTTTTTTCTTTTTTCTCCATGCACCCAACTCCCACCCCAAACACTTTTTAAGGGGGAAGGCTCTCCATATCGATTTCCGGTCGTGCTTGAGATCCAATTGAGAGGCATTTTACAGGGTGCTTTATATATTTAGTTTGTACAAAGTCGATCAGTTTCAGTTAAGGCTTAAGTTCTGGCTGAAAATAGAGTAAAGAAAAATCAGTCCCTCACTGAGGATCTTGTAGGAAACTGACAAACTGTTGCTTAGAATCTTTGGGCCTTTTTATCTTTTTTTCCATTTCTGGTTGCGCAATATTTTGGCGGGCTTTTTTTCTGTGACACTTACAGATTATTCTCTGATAAATGCTCCGATGAAGAGCTAATTTTAATAACACAGATCTTAACACAAAATGAAGTAAAATTAACAAAATAGATGAATAAAAAAGTGTAAAAGTACAAGATCTGAAAAATTAGGTCAGTTTATACAGAATATGTAGATTCCTTATGAAAATAAACTGCCCCAATGTAGCTCAAATAGTATGAAACATCATAACGATATATTAATCAATTACAAAAATCTATCCTTATTTACATTTAATTTAGTAAGATAAAAAAATTTTAATATTGCTCTTAGTCTTAAAGGATGAGGGATGTTCAATTGTTCTGAAGTCTAGTGCATGGCAGGCAATACTACTGGTCTACAATACGATTAAAAAAGAAAACTTTGGCTTTAAAAACGCCTTTCACCAAGTGAACGTAGCTTCACTATTTCTGATGTTATATCAGTTTGGTGTCTTAAAATTTACATATGACAAAACATAAAAATCTATATAACCTTTCAGACATTTTAAGAAAAAACAAAGATCCAATATCTCTGTTCTATATTTTAGACGTAGAAGTGTCTCTCAGGATAACATAAGTCAGTTTTCAGGATGAATTTAGTTGCACGTCTTTGTAGACGCTCAAGTGCAGTGATCTTTTCTTCAAAGCAAAGATTTTAGAGTGGCCTGGTTAGGAAACTGCTAGGAAATTGCCCATGTAAATGGATAAAATTGATAATAATTTTTCCTTGACAAGGAAAGCTGTCGGGAATGATGTATCTTTTCCTTGTCAAGAATGAAGTTTGTTTCTGTACTAAAACGGACGACAAAGAAATAAGGCAAGAAATATTAACGAGGTTAGTTTCCAAAGCATTGCGGGCATTGAGACTAAACTTGTCAAGGAAAACTTGTTCATGTAAATGGAGTTTACGAGGCTTAAAAGGCTAGTTAGCTTTGGAGTTTAAAACGAATACAATTTTGTTATAGATCCAAACAAACGACAAGTGGTTTGATTATATCTCAACCATAACAGATCTTATCACGCAAATGTCAGTTACGTTACAAAATACATGCTAAGAAAATACCCTCGCTAAGGGATGTGAATTGCGTAACGCTGAAGCATAATATGAAATTTTGGCAAGGTTTAGACGTTTCCATTGAAATATACTGAGGTAGGTTAATTTACGAAATGCCGTTATTTTTGGCCGGTTTGAATGAACTTGGCAATGCCATTAGCGTCAGGAACAGGAGTTGGTAAGTACGGTCCTCAGTTCGATTCCCAGTGACACTAACATCTGTTTTGACTTTCTTCTCATCCGTGTTTCTGCAGCTTTAAATACCCTTAAAATGGAGCACTGGCAGAGGAAGGGGCTAATGGCGTACGTACCAACGGCTTCCATTGATACCAGTTAGAGAAGCCTCACAAGAAACGTCAATTTTACGTTGGGGGTGGGGCGGGGGAAGGAATTTGGCTGTTGTGACTCCTCTTTGTGACACGTCGTGAGAAAATTCGATATTTTTTATAAAATTAAAAAACATTGGACTTTTTGGAAACATCTTGGAAAGGGATATAGAACAACTTTTGCCTTGAATTCATCGGTCAGATCCTTCTGTTTTTTTACAACATTTATGTTGTTTATATAGTAGTCTGGGATAAGATATGAGTTTTTTTTGCACAGACTACTTTGTGTTTACTTACGATCTTGATAGCAGCCAAGAAAACGATGTAATCAGACGCAAGCTCATTCGTTTCTGTTTAGCTCACTGTAACTGCTGACAGCGGATGTAACTTTTTTGTCCAGAACGTGTTCTAGTGTTGTTGCTTATTGCATTCGGTTCTAAGCTATACAATTACTGCTTTTTTATGACTCGCGGAAGTCTGAGAGGAATCAAATCTTTATTGACGCATTTACTGATAAACTGACTTTGATGGAAACTTCATGGAAGACCTTTTATATTAAGTCGTATAAAAGATATTCTTTGTTAACCTTAAAGACTTTTACAACATTTTCAGAACACAAAAATATCGATAAATATTCTTGAAGGTTCTAAAGAGGGTGGGGCGGGGAGGTGGGGGTCTCGAGAGCAACGTAAAATTGAGGTTTCGTGTGGGCAAAATCGATATAAGAGGTTTCCCTTATATAAACTAACGGAACCACCTTTCACCTTTACCTTTGTGTCAATTTACAAGTCGCAACCTAGCGATGCCATTTTTAAGATTGTATTAAAATGTAATGCTTGGGTTTTGAAGCTTTTCAGTATAATAGTTTGATATGATTTTTGCTGTTAATGTATGAACAAGCCTTGTAAAAATCATAAATTAACAGCCTTTATTTCAGCCTTTATTTCAGTTCAACGCAGCAAAAGGTCAAAGGATCTCGAAACTGTTTTGTTTTCGCATCTCTTAAATTAATTGACTCAAGTCTCAATTTCCGTTAACTTCCCACCTTCTCAGCCTTACGTTAATTGAATTCTAATTTTAAGAGCTACTCCGTTGACAAACAAAATTGAGAGTACAAAATTGTTTGTTATTGTAAAGATGCCAAAAGAAATGAATTGTTAGTAACCACAGTTTCTTCAGGACGTACTTTTTCATTTCTTACTTTTTTTTTATTCAATCTGTAATTACTTTAACTTCTGAGGGTAAATAAAAAGAGTGGTACATATAACGAAAGCGATTACAACATTATATTGAGTTTCAGTAAAAAAAGCTGACTCTAAAAAAATATACAAATGATAACAACACCCTTATTTGAAAAATACGACCGCCTTTTTCAAATATCTATAAAACTTTAACTTCAGTAAGGTCGGAATAAATATTGACTTTGTATATCAATATTGGGCATAGTCCAAACCGCATTTTTCTAAAACTGTATCCACATCAATTACAGACTGTTAAAAGCCCTGGGCAATTGGAAACAATCCAGTATATATATTAATTTGAGCAATAGACTGGTAATCTAGGCCCTCCTAAACTAAAGAATTCATTCTGTCAGAATAGTATGTGTGATATTCATGAGATGATGATGGTGACGATGACGATTTGATTACGATAACAATGGTGAAACCATGCATGATGACCCATGATCATGATGATGGTGATTCTGATTCTGACTCTGATTAATATATAATGAGATGATAGCTCATTGCAAGGCGAAAACTTTCACGTCTTTAAATTTATATGATGATAATGATGATGATAGTATGGTAGTTTTATAGTGCAGTGTACGTTCCCGTAAGGAGAGGCTCTCACGGCCACGCGCTTTACAAGTTTATACAGGTTACAGCAGTTAAGGGTCTCAGATAGACCACTTTATGCGGCTCACATATATTAGAAACATTAACAAATGCCCTCAGTGAAAGAGACAAACCACAACACTAGGATCGCAAACCCACTCTTTTTCGACATCTAACTTCTCCTTACATAACTCAAGCAAAATGTATAAATCAGGTAATTAGAAATAAGGAATTGATCAAGTGGAATAAGTTGTACAAGTCGAAAAGTCAAATTCTCCCAAACAGCTTATGTAGAAAGTATGGAGCTCAGTTGTGAGAATTCGCCAACTGATCATTTGTCATGCTTTGGGCTAAAAGGGTGGACTCCTGATAAAGCGTTAAGAGACTGGACCTACAGTTTAAAGTCCTTAGACGCGAAACTTTTGCAGATGTTAAAGCAAACGCAGCATCTTTAACATCCTGAGTAAAGGTCCGGCCAGCCGAGGCTTGATCTCGAATCTACCGCAGGGCAGACTGGCACCTAATACGAACTAGGCTAGCCAATATGAAACAAAAGCAAGATAAAACAAAACAATTAAGTGCCGTGGCCTTTCCTTTGTTTATTTTTGTTTACTTTGATTTGGTTTTGTAATGTCCTGTTGGTCAACACCGTTGGTTCACGTTGCTGATAAATGACATTTAAAGTTCCGCATTGTGTTCTCTGCCATCAGTGTGATTATGGTTTTGAAACAAGCCCAAATAAAGTTGTCGTCTTTCCCTGAAGATCTTGTGGTTTATGATAATTGTTATTCTGTTCCTGTTTCCTCACAATTAAGTTGTTTTTCGGCTTAATTACGTTTCTAGTTTGGAGTATATAATTTGATCTGTTCGATTGTAATAGCAACAGATTTTGATGGAAAAAAGATTGATTCTGTCATTTTTGTGAAGCTGTAAGCAGAAAAATATGATCTAAATATAGAAAAAATGGATTTTAATTACTTTTTTTATCTGGTGGAGACAGTTTCAGTTTCAGTTTATTTATTTTCCAAAAAAACATAGTCATACAGAGATTCAAAATATTACAAGAATGTTAGTTAAAAGAAATGAGGAGACGTAAATAATAATCAAAAGAATTAAAAGTATTTTTTCTGGCGAGGAAGCTCTGATAGAAACCGTGGGGCCTAAGACTAAATATAAAGAATAAACTGATATAAACAGCGATATCTTACAGATGTTATTAAAATTAGGATAAAAAGCTCGACAAACAAAACGAACAAAAAGCGGCAGAGAACAAGTAGTATATTAACAACTGGTGAATCAGCAAAGAAGAAATGTTTTTAATTTCGATTTAAAATGAGAGATAGTAGCAGCACTTTTGCTGACGGGGTATAGACGTTGAGACGAGGTATAGACGTTTGCCCTTGACTAGATAACACAAAACGTGTAAGTGTAACAATAGAAATACATTTCATCCAATCAGCACTGTCAAAAACAAGTCGAATCTAAACCGCAGTTGGATGCAAACCTCTTGGTGCTCAAGCACAAAATCCGATTACGACGCAGATCCTGAGCCACTCTTTTTACCGTCTTCATAATTTCTACGTGATAGAATAACTGAAAACACTTTATTGCTTTTCTTTCTAACAAATTAAGCCACTCCTCCATGAGATAATCGTTTTTTTTCCTTTCTTTTCTTTCTCCGAATATGAACCCATTAATGTTCACGCGGACAACAAAATTTTCAAGCCATTCAAGCAACTGAGAAAGGTTTAGAAAGAGCTTTCCCAACTGCTCGAAATACGTGTTAATAACTTATAATTACTGGAAAAATCATATGCGGTTGAGTTGACTTGGAATTCTTCATAATCTTTTTGTGGTGTTTCTTTCTCAACGTCTTTTGATGTCGGTTCCGCTACAACAGAAATCGCAAGAGCTGAAACATGTAAAGAAAAATATAAAGAAATGGCTAAGCATGAAATCTAGAGACGTTTAAAAAAGAGACACCATGCACAAGGAAAAAACCTTTTTTACACACAAAACGAGACAAAAACTAACGAAAGAAAACTGTAATTCCCATGCAGTCTTATTTGAACAAATAGTGAGATATTCAACAATTTCAAATTCAAAATGGCGGTATTTTTTCACATTCAAATGGGCAACATAAATATAGATAACTAGGAAAATTCCTTTATTATCTGTATCAACTGTTTGAGGTGTGCCTATTTGTGATACGCTGATTTGTATTAAGTATATAATAATGAAAAATAAATAAAAAAAAATATATACATAGCTAGCTAGCACACTGTGGCGTTTATGAATATTGCAATGTCATTTCCTCTTTCTAACCACTTGTAACAAACGATTTCAGGGCTTGATTAATATTGCAACATTGCTTTGCTTTTTACTCATGCAAGTAACGATAACTATTTACCTGCCTGCCCGCTGTAATGAATCTACGTGGATTAACCATTATATGGGGACTTTGCATGGGAGTCGAAAAAAGAGTGTGCGAAGCCTGTGATTCAAAGATTCTATAACACAAGTATAAGCAATTTATTCTGTATATTTGCACTTCGAATTACGTCTGGCACGCGTATCTTTTCCACATGAGATCCGAAAAAATAATAACCGTTGTTTTTTAGTTTTGTGTTTTGTAGTCCTCTGCACTCAATCGGATTTATTTACGAAATATATATACAATCATATTTCCAAGCTGTCAAGTTATGTATGTTTTTGAAGTATTTCATTATTTTTCGTAGTGATAAAAAAGCTGTTTTACTCAGCTGTAGAAATATAATTAAACTGTTCTTTTTAACCATGGCCGTGAATTTCAAAATTTTCCGAGGGCCCATGCCCCCGGATCCCATTAGAGTGCCGACTGCTTCGCGCTCTAAATTTAGTCCCTGTCCCCCACTTCTATCAACTTACACAGCCCCTGTTAACATGGAATATAAATGTGAGTGATTGGAAAAAACAACTGTTTTTCATAAACGTATATACTATACAAATAATGTTTTGCTGTTTTTAACTTTGATACATGAAAGCTAAGTTTATATAGTTCAATCTTCACTTACATGTAACAAAACATTTAAACGACGGAAAAAGTGAGAGTATATACTTTAAATAGTTAAGCTACCGCTGTTCAAGAGGTAGATTGCAATTAAATCTACACCCATTCTACAAACAACAACACTACAACTACTCAATTGTTATGTAATGATAAGTGAATTAAAACAGAAAAACAAGACAAAGTCCAGCCTGATTAATAACAAGATTGAAAGAACCTAAGCTACAATCAAAATTTGTGGAATTCATACAACTCATTATAGCCTGCAATTCTGATCATATTTAAAGGCAAATTGTGGCGATGCCGTATATCAAAGTTTATTAACGGTTTAAAAAACTATTAATAAAGTATTATTTGTTCTCGTTAGATATATCTGTGTTAAAATTATGTTATGGTTTTTTTACCTTGTTTCTTTAGTCAAACACAATGACACTCCGGCTTAAAAGGATGTTATAAATATTTTTTTAATTCCTGTTTGGCCATTAAAGGTTGTACAAAGCTTTTGTAAAGCAAAATTGCTTAACCATGCGTTTACAAGAACGTTTATGCATTTTTTCTCTGACAAATGTCAGTCAATCGTCAGTGATCGAAAATTTAGTAGATTTTAAAGTTTTAATACGTCTTTTTACGTTTTTAGTAACTTTTAAAATTTCTATTTAAGATCAGATTCAACCCTAGTTTCTATTCTTTTAATTTATTTTTAGAACGGAATATCATACTATCAATTCCATTATCTGATCTATCATCATTGTCACGAAATTTTCAGATGATATTGGAATCTTTATGATTAGCATGCAGAGCACGTTGTACGTTGTAAAGTTTCTAGATGTAACTTACAATATACTTTTATGTTGTTATATAACAATTAATTCGGTTTCTGGCCTGCTTCAATTTTCATAAATTATAAAGTATAAAGGAGTCTTTTCTAAATCTGTGTTGGAATCTTTTTAACTCGCATGCAAACACTTTGTTTTTCAAATTTTAAATTTGACAAAAGTATTTAACTTGTTATATAAAATTGTTGCGGTTGTCTGGCCTGTTATTATTTATTGTAGATGTGTTATAAGGAGGTTTTGTATAATTACAATAATTTCTGAATTTTCATGAAACAAACTATTCTTTTGAAGTTGTTAATTTCATAATTATATCTATATCTTATTATATAATTATATCGTTTGTTATTATCCTTTGAAAACCTTAATTAATATGTAGGATCAGAATTTAACACCACAAAGTTGAAATTGTTTTTCTGGATTTAATTGCACTGTCATTAATGTGCTTTTTTCTTTTCTGGTTGAATTGTAAATATTGAAAACAGTCTTTATTGCATGCTTGAATCATTCCTAACAACATTTTAAACACACATAGGTAGTAAATATGGCTGATTAACCTCCAAGAAGACGCAAGAGAAAAAGGCTGCAAATGACACAAAATATACATAATCATAAAATCTCTATAAATGCAGTGGTTAGTATTATAGTATTGTTCAATTGTTTAAATAAAGTTTGAATATAAGAAAAATTATATGTTATAATCTAAATACCAAAGGAAATTTTTTTTTTAAATATTCAACGAGTGGCAAATTATGAAAAAAAAATATTTGAACTTGGCACTCACCAGGGCCACAACCACAGGTCAAAAATGTTGTCAGAATAAATTCATTCAAATTATTTTTGTTATTACTTTGAAAAGTTCATTTTCACTTTGTTTTGCATTATTAGGACTAAACGGAATAAAAAGAAAGCTGGTCTAACGTATTAGATAGATGAAAACTGGTGATTCTGTGTTTTGACAAAAATAATTACTGCCAAATACTGGGTTTCATTTGACTTGGACAATATCATTTTTTGCTAAAAATTTAAAGTGAAAATAATAAAACTTGAAACAAAAGGTTAGCCTTGTATTTAGCGTTTTACTTCTTCCCTGTTCATATTTCAAAGGCCAGGCATGCACTTATAATTTTACGTGAAAAGACTCCGCGATGTAGTGTTTAACCTAAGCTACTTGAAACTCTTGTCTCGCTAAATTTCTAGAAAATTACAATGTAAAACATTAGATATATTCTCTATTTCTAATGACAAACGACTTTTTTTAAATCATAGATCAAAGCAAAGAAGTTGGAGGATCAGCCATTTCTAAGCTTAAGAAATGGTTAAGAGGTTTAGATTATTTTTGAAGCCTAGCAGGACAAAGGTTATTGAATAACATTGATGATACTGGTTTGTGTACAAAGCAGCGTTACATACGCAATAAATCCTCTCTTAAATATTGCTCTGGTATCTTGCGTTCTTAAACAGAGTGCGTTCAGATTTCATCGTAAGCGGTCACTGCGCACTATTAGGTATAAGCCAAATATTTCAAAGTTCTCGGTGAGGAAAAGCTAGCTAAAAGGTATGTGTATGTAACTAACAAGTTGAAAAAAAACTTTTAAAGTATAAGTTTAAGCCTGTCTAATCCGACTCTTTAGTTCACAAATTGCAGTCCTTCGATAATTACTGAAAACTGAATCAGGCTTTTTTTTTCATCAAAGGTGATGAAGCACTACATAATGTGCTTAATTTAGAATCGTTTGTCATTTTGCTAACAAAACGTATTTTCTACTTCTAGAAAGTGCCATTTGAATTTGTTTACAACAAAATAGCTCTTTTATTGGCGCCACCAATAAGTGGAGTTGTCTAAAGAACTTTTCTAGTGAGACATTTCCTGTAGTAGGCAGTCATCAATCATCTTACTTGGACATCTCTGACAATGACAAGAATTGATGAAATGACAAACCTTCTCATTACTGTTGTTAATGGCATAGAGTCGGACAAAAATTAGTATTGTGACTCCGTGAAATAACTTTGAAGCCCCTTATTTAATATTGTTCTTTTGTTGGTCGTAAAAATTAACTTTGTACAGATATATCTGTCTCGCAATTAACATTCTAAAATCGTAGTTTTTACTTACTCTGAAGAAGTATTTCTTTAAATGATTTCAATGAGTATCAAAACAGTCGCGAGTGTTATTTATTGCCATCTCAATGTTTTTCAAAATTTCCGTTGGGAGGTGGTCAGAAAACATATTTTTCACTCGCGAGTTAACGAAACTTTCTATTATTCATAATATTTGAAAATTTCCACTACTCACCACTTTAATAAATAACTGTTAGTTTTAAGGCCTTCATCAAGGCCGTTTCTAGTTTCCAATCTACATTGAAGATGCGCAGTTAAAGTAGATGAATGCTATTAAATAATTATTACACTTTCAAACTCTTTATATATCAAAAGCATAGATTTCGCTGGGTAATCCATAACATGTTGCAGGAACATGCAGGAACAACTTGCAAATACTAACCATTTAAAAAAGCCTTCTTTGACTGACTGCAGAAAAAATTATATGAAACAAAGCTGATTGAGTTGTTCAATAACAATGTTTTGGTCTAACGGTTTTTGAAGTGTCGGAAACGTTCTTCAACGATTCTGTTTTTCATTTTTTAAAAAAAGAAAACTTTGTTTACACTCATAGAATTTTGAACAAGAAAGACTTAAGAGTTCTGAGGTATAATAACGATTTCAAATTGAATTATAAAAATGAGATTTTGTTTGTGTTCAAGGGAAGATCATGATGCAACGTAATTTACTTTTTATGTAATGAATTGAAATTTTGTATTCATTTGAGTACTTGAGCCATGTCGTACAATCATTACGTTTATTTCAAGGCATGCATACGTTTTTAGAATCCATTCTCGCCAGACATAAAAAAGCTAGCTAAATAAGAGAAACATTTTGAGCTGAACAAGAAATATCGTTAAGTTTATTCTTTGTGCGACAGATGTGTCGACTTTCACAAATAATAACTCATCAGTTTATTTGTTCCACAAAACTTAGAGCTACCCACCAATCACCAGATCAAAATATTTGTCTCTTTACAAACTTATATACTTATCTGAACTTTCTTTTATTCTATTTTTGAGCTCAAACTAGCTGCTTGTGTAGATTTATATTTAACTCTAATGTAATTTAGCTAATGTATTATTCATCTTTTTAACTCATAAAGGCTAACGATTTGCCATCCATTACGAAAATCGCCTCGGAGAATATATATGCGAACTTGACTTAAATTGCAGGAACACGCCATATTTTTTCGATAGTGTTTATGTCAAAGCTACATTGTCATTAAGAAGGATAAAGAAGCTCTCTGTACATTGTAAATGGACTGAAGTATATTTGTTTGCCAAAAATAGAAAACTTTGAACTGATCAAAACAAAATATAGTTGCTGTTTTCCATTTCCTTATAGAAGATCAAATGTGAGACGATGTTAAATTCTGTCTGGTTATTAAACAGAAACAGGAAAACAAATTGGCTTTCCTGTTTGATACTGGACCTGACATTATATTTCTGTGGTTGTAACTAATGATAACATGAGAGTGTTTCACTATATCAAGCTGATTATAGCAACAACTATTAGATTTTGACAATATGTTGTATTGAGACTAGGTAATCACAGAGTGGATAGTGTCATAATATCAGTCTCTCTTTTTCTTTTTCACTGCAATTAGCGAGACTATAAAAATAGGCCTAAATTGAATTCTAGTTTTCTAGTACATAGTAATCTAAAACCGACGTTTTCAATATTGTAAAACAAGGATTGTTAAAATCTTTGCTTACGTCTTGTATGGCCTTCAGAAGAGCTCCATCAGCTCAGTATTAGTTTTTTTTTCGATAGAAGCAAGAATACTGAGTGCAAATAACTTGTCAGTTTAGAGAACAGCAATATATTTTTAGATCCCAATAATAACTTCGTGTTTTCGTTATGACCTGATGGTCGAAGTTAAACTTAAGATAAAAGAACACAAAACCTTAAAACTAAAAGATATGTTTTTTGCAATTCTAAAAATTTACATGATTTTAGCGGCAATGATTGAGCTAAAACTACGACATGACGGTTTCAATCCTCACAATGCACTCACCATAAAAAGAAACGCAGTTTTAATAGACTTTCATCCAAAACTGAAGTGAGCATGAAAATGACCGACTAAAGTAGGAAAATGAAGGAAGCTCACTCCAACAATTCTTTAGCAGAAATTCAATAAAACCTCAAATGTTTTCAATTGTACTGAAGGGAGGCTTGAATATTGGGAAATTGTTTTTTACTCTTTCATCCACACGTAAAAGAGACGTCTGACTTCATCTTCCTTCCTCCGCTCAAGAGATTATTGTGAGGTCTTTCACCTATAGCACGAGCGTTTTAGATTATCAATGCTACTGCTAGCATATTGTCTTATAGCTGGGAAAATATAGGATGTGCTAAAATCGGACGTACACTTTATTTAGTGTCCTTTATCGAGAACACTTAACTAGCCCTGAAGCTTTAGCTTATTACGACAGTGACTCTTCCACCATGCAGAATTAACTTTTTAAGTATAAAGATCTTCTGTTTAGCGCTAAATCCTCAACACAAGAACAAACACTCATTTCTTTATAGATTAAGTCCTTGCAGAGCAAATTGCCAAAAGCAACATAAGGAAGTTGTGTTTTCAATATCTGATAACAACACATCGATAACACTTAAAAACGTTTGATCTTCTTTTTCAATATCACCTTACTTTTATTTATTTATTTATTTATCTATTTATCTATATTTATTTGTTTATTTTTTATTTATTTATCAGTTAACTAATGTTCTGTCGGAGACTTTACTCATTTACGTAATTTTCAAAAACTTGTTAGAAATTAAAGACGTCTTTATTGCAATGTTGCCAAAGTTTTTAAACTTGATAGTCTAGCTACTGCGGATATTATGGCTTCTAAGATGTATGCTATAAAATTTGCTTTGAAAAGTTACCTTGTTTTATTGGACACATATTTCTAACGTTCGTTTATATTGCTAAGTGTGGAGCAATAAGTTTCTTTAATAACTAGAGGTACTATTGCGCCTCTGGTTTCTCTCCGAAACTCGTCGTCAAAACAGGCCGAATTGGAAACGATTCAGAACTACAATGAGAATTCATGTTAATTTACATATACAAGCTTTATTCTTATAGGTTTAGCCTTAGAAATCCGGGTAAACTGGTCGGAACTTGAAAAACAAATCGTAAATTGTTTAAATAGAAGGTAATTTTTCGCAAAATATTTGATTGCAAACAATTGAAGGACTCATGCCATATTGAAGAGACTGCACTTCCATTTGCAATATCAAAATAACTTTATTTTGCTTTTTTTAGCTAAAACTTGATGAAACTAAAAAGATAGCCTTTTGTAAAAGGATCAAACCCTGCAACAATTTTTATACAAACTATGTGGCTAATCTCTGGGCAGAGGGACACTATTTAAATTATTAATCTCTAGAGATGAAATACAGTAATCATTGGAACAATACGGTTATGTATTGACGTACCACTTGATGCTAAGATATGTACATTCAAAGGAATAGATAAACGAACTGTTTTTCATCGTAATAGCATATCCTTAGGGGAGGTTTTTCAGGGTACTTAAATAAAAGGTGATGAAGGCCCTTATGATAGCGTTGTGGTTGACGAGTATGTATGTCAATAGAGAGTTCGGTTTTGAAACTAAAAAGTAACTACTATGAAGACTATATAGACTGAAGCATCTTTATTGTATTGAATATCAACGACACACAAATGGTTTAACTGTGTATCTTTTTGATAAATTGATTGTAGCAAGTATAGTCCTTTATTTAACAATACAAAAGTTCGGTGATGACAAATCTATTCTTAAAAACAGACGTGGTGGGTTACTTAACGTTCTAGACAGATTACTAACTTAATGATGGAATCTTGTCACACACCTTGTCATCACTAGAAGGCTTTGGATTATTGCTTACGCTAATGCCAGTTTGAAATAAAACAGCTACAGTCTTAGAAAATGTTCAAAACAGAGTTGTTCTTTCACAAATGAAATAAACACATGAAGTATCTTTTGGTTCATTTTTCTCCGTTTATAGATACTATTTTTTGAGACAAAATCTTACATTTTGCATCAATCAAAAGAGCAGCATAACATAACTGAAGCAAAACCCACTTTTCTTGAGATTGACAAATAGAATGAGTATTCTTGGCCCGCGTTAAAATCACCTTATCGCTTCGTCACTTTTCGTAGTTTTCATTTGGTCATAAATTTAGGATCAGTCTAAAGCCAAAGTCAGTTTTTGATGGTGAATGAGCATCAAATAAATTTTCTTCTAATTCTGTAATCACAGAAAAACTCAATGGCATGTTTGTCAGCTAAGAAATTCCCCTCATGTTTATCAGTTTCGGGAAATATTTATACGAGTTAAAATTGGTTGTCTAAGTTATCACAACTGTTTAGGAACAAGTCAAGCTGGATTATAGTGCAGAAAGCAATCTAAGGCCTTTGAAGAACTACCAAATATGTTTTGTCCCAGTAAAAATCCGATAAAGAAATTTTCACACGTTTTCAAAACAAACCAGTCTGCGGGATGCCTTGTTAATGTTTCGTCATATATTACAGAAAACAAAAATATCGCCGAAAAAGAGGTTTTAAAGGTCGTAATCCAACAAATAATTCGACCTAATCTAAAACAGTTTCTTGGGTTTTCAAAATTTTATCGATAAATACTTACAAAACACTGCCACATTTATTTGTCAATTTTTTTGAATCTTTTAATCCTTCATGACGCTCTCCAGATACACTCCGCCTCAAGAGTTTGTACTTTAAACCCAAAAACTTTAAAAATTGTGTACTCGTCTGCTAATGAACGATAAAAAAGAGAAAACCAGCAGAATCATTTCGTTGTGTCAAAATATAAGTCTGGGGAGTTTTAATAATTTTAGTAAAACTAAAATTTGTTAAAGTAACCGTATCTTGGATGCATCAACCAAAATCTGGCGACGTAAATGAATCTGGGAGTTAAGTTGACGCTAAGTGAAGGCCAAGTTCTCTGAATAGTAGTTGACTAATGTAGATATCTTTTGATGTATGAAACATGAAACGAGAAATGTGTCATGTTTTTGCATATTCCATGGAAAACGTGGCAAAAAGCATAACATCTAAGATTAATAAATACTCCTTTCATAGAAAGAGCCGAGTCTAAAAGTCATATTTTAAATGACAAATTAAGAACATTTTCTCATGACTCAGACATATGGCAAAACCATTTCAAGCCAAGAAAATGTTTTAAATGTCTACAAAAACCTCTTAGTTGTTATAGCAGCATTTGTTATAATTTTAAAATAATCGAATGCACGATGTTAAGACACCTAAACTTTTGTTGCAAAGCTTAGTTATTTTTAATGCCTTTTTCTGGCAAACCAAATAGGTGTTTTTTTTTCTCCAAAGTACACAGACAGATACAGTTTTCAACAACTACCGTTTTTAGAAAGCGCTTCACGAAATTTTAGTCAATTTAAACGTTTAATAACATCTTAAACTTCATATTCCGGGGGTATCAGTCATTTCTATCATTTAAAACTGTTTTTAACTCTGAGATCATTAGAGATTGAAATATTAGTATTTCAATTCTAATATCTGTTTTGTTCTGTCCCCAAAAGAATCGGACCGACATCAGCATATCAGAAAACCTTTTTAATGAAATGCTTTTTATCATATTGGCAACTAAATTTTGGCTGTTGCCTAGCGCTGCCTTCATTTAAGCTCATTTTCAAAATTTAATTAGCTCTCTGTATTGGGTCCAAAGTAGAAAGATTTGTTAAAACAAAGGAGAGATGGCAACAATATTGCAATAATTATAATGTGATTTTTTTATTTCAGTTTATGAGCAAGACATGTTCAACACGCGTCCTTCGCTTAGCGTATTTTCATCACAAAGGAAAATGTCACACGGCATGTGTATTTCTTGTGTCACAAACTATAACTGTCCAACTTGCTTTTTTAATAACAACGATATTTTAGATTAATAACAATTTGCTCGTTAACATCGAAAACTTGTAAAATTGTATATTTTGGACTTCATTCAAACTGTTATGTTGTGTCCAGTTCAACAAGCCATCAGTTATAGAACCTCGAATACCAAATATATTCTATTCTTTTACATCGCCAGAGTTAACTGGTTGAAGAAAAGTATCTTCAGATCGCTCTGCCATTCAATTTAATTTGATTTTTGCTTCAGTTTGATTTACTAAAAACAAAGTTAATAACATGAATGTCCCCATATTCCAAGAAGCATTACAAAGTTGCTCTTTTAGGGTTAACAGAAAGATACCACCAAAAGGTTATTTTCATTTAGTTTTCAACTTCTAAATGATCTAGAAAATTCCCAGTTGTTAAAAAAAATTGCACTAAGTAAGCAGCCATTAATATTGTTTGTAATATGATTGTCTATAAGACTAAATATATGTATATATATATTGAAGAAGAAGAAGACGAAGAAGAATTAGAGGAGGAGGAGGAGGAAGAAGAAGAAGAAGAAGAAGAAGAAGAAGAAGAAGAAGAAGAAGAAGAAGAAGAAGAAGA
>JAOCPT020736505.1:0-16209 GCA_026546935.2 Palythoa grandiflora
AAAGTTTTTGTGGTAGAAAATTGACTAAAACTTAGCGATACAGCATAAAACATAAAAAGATTCACTGTAAAGACTGCCCCACAAACAATGAAGGTCAGGGTTCGCCTCAAAATTCGGTCCTACAAATACAATACATGTGTGGCGCAATGCGTTTTATTTTGCTTTTTCTTCATTAAAAACCGCTCACAGAAATAAGAACAAATTGAGGCTGAAATTGCCAAAAAATTAAGAACGATGAGCCTTGGCAAATTTTACTGGTTCTTATACAAAAGAGCGCATCTTCAATCCTCGGAAAAAAAAATAAAAGCCAGTCACTTCTAAAGATTTAATTCACGATCATTGTATTCATGCAGCTTCTTACAAATACCAACTCAGATTGAAAGAAGCTATGCATCTTTAAAGTGATAAATCCGAATTTAAATCAACAAGTCACACATGCATCTTCCATTAATGATTAATTTCAGTATTTAGGTTTTTTTATTACTTTATGCATACAACGTGTGTAAAATTCTACTTAGAGCTGAATCTTTCATTTTTATGCAACACTGACGTCGTGACGATGTGTGACTGTTGCATAAATCCATAATAACGGTAACTCCGAAACATGTCTGTTAGAATATAAACTTTCGTTTTAGTGGTCAACAATATCAATAGACAATACTACATTAGTCATCACTCTAATTAAATGCAACTTGCTTGTGCCAAACTGCACGAGTAAAGCTAAACGGTTTAGCCTTAGGGAACATGCTTCCCCGGAAAGGTTCTATTTTCTAAGGATCTGAAACGCTCTCATTCCTGCATTTTGTGGGAAATTTTAAGCAAATAATTTATATTACAAACAAGGAAATACTCTGCGAAATAAAGCAGAAAACAACAAAACACAAATTCGTCCACTCTTTACTAAAGTTTTGTGGTGCTACGAAAAGTGGTCCGAATAAAAGCGGTGGCCACCGCTCTGCAATAACAATGAAAGTTTGAAACATTTTAATTTCAACAGTTGACCACACTGAAATGATTGTCTTTCATAAAAACAATTTTTTTCGTATTATTCTGTGTATCTGAGCAAGCAGCAGTGTATGGCTCAAATTGGCCACAATTTAACATCAAGCTCAGGCTGTTGCTTGAATTTGATGCTTGAAAAAATTCTCAGCTGGAAACTCGAATTTAACTGAACTCGCAATTTAATATAGTAATACTCAATAAAACATAAAGATTAAGGACGATGTTCGATGTTTCTTGCTTTCTACGTACTACATGTACAACAGTAGTACGAAATCGTGTCCTAAATTAAACAATATCTGGAGTTCCTAGCTCAGAATTTCGCTTTCGTGCATTTCAATTCCAAACTTCACAAAAAATGAGAAAAATTTAAGATGAGTAATTTAATTTTAAAAACTATTTGAGGCTGAAGTTGCCAAAAACTTTTAAAAGCAGCCTCAAACAGCATAATTTACTGGTTCTTGTAAAAAAAAAGTGAGTGCATATCAACTGAGCTCGACCATTTTCGGTCTGCTCTGTGTTTCCTTAATTTGGCCAAATATTTTTAAACCTATTTTGCAGATATTTTGGCCTGTACTGTAGTTTTTGAAGTTGTGAAGCAGTTCTCAGCTAAATATGGCAAAATAGGGAACAGCTAAAAATGTCATAGACAACCAACCGTGAACCGACCACAAAACAAATTACACTCTCTTTTATAAGAACTTTTTTTGTAAGAACGTCAGGCTGAAAATCGTCGGCCAAAATCTAAAAACATGCGAGGCTGAGGAATGAACTTTACTTTGTTACACCTTGGGCATGGCACAGAATCATGGAAATGGCAAATAGTAGATAGTGTAACATTGAGTGCAACTAAAGTAAAATACATGGAAATTTCATAAGATCCGATTTCTAGTGCAGGACTCATTATTCAAGTTCTCTTTTACTCTATCTACTTGTACATATATCAAATATTGAAGCTCGGCCTCGTATCCGTCTTACTGATACACGTAGTAAGTTCTTATAAATGTGTTCTTATAAAAAATGCGTGTACGCCAAATACGTATGATTATATTAAGAACATTTTAACAACATTTGAGGCTAAAATCCCCAAAATATTTTAGAACATTCAGCCTCGCCCCAAAATATGACGTTCTTATAGCTTACAAAAAAAGAGTCAGTGTACCAATACTCGTTAGCGCAAAATATTAAATAATGCCCATGCCCATGGAGTCGAAATGATAGAAAATTAAGTACAGCGAAAAAAGAAAATACATTTAGTTTACAAACAAACTATTCACGAACAGTTTGTTAATTGTCAATCACACGGAAATCGCATGACATTACTGATATTGCCAGACTGTCAGATAATCGGGGATTTACATGTGAGCTGAATCACACGAATCTCTCGCCATAGACGATGCCATTACTCATTAACCTTGCTCCTCCTGCACCGATCCCGGCGTTTTTGTTCTCTGCCTTGTTAAAAAATGAAATAAGTATAAGTTTTAGGCCTTAAGATAAGACCATTGCCAGTGGCAAGATTATTTCAAAAAAGAAAAATAAAACAAAAGATAAGTGATAGTTTTTCAGTGGAATTTTAGCCATTCAGGAAATTCAGCGTGTGGTAGCACTTTTCATCAGTAGCATCGCGCCACACGAAAAATCCCAGACTTGGCTAGTCAACAAATGATTTTAAAATTCAGGTAATTTGTCGAGAGTCCCAGCTCTGAAATGTGTAAATCGCATTAATTCTTTAAGCTATATTTTACAAAAGTTCCCAGGTTCAACCAAGACTCCATTCCTCTCACGCTATATTATTACTATGTGTATCTTTTTCTCGATATCAAATTTACTTTAATGTTGAAAACAGGAAAGGGGGTTTCCATCAACGTCGAAGAAATCAGGTATAAATTCCAAATAAAAATGATTTACAGTAATACAATCGCTGGTTGCCAAGCAAAACAAACAGTTTAAAAGACTTTTCTAAATGGACCAAACACGAATAAGTTCAGGACCTAAGTTCAGTTGAAAGCCTCTTCGTTTAAAAACGCTTAACTTTTTCCCACAAGATCACGAACCATTTATGTACAAACTGCTTTTTCTAGTACACATTTGTACAATTTACATAAGAATGCGTTCTGTGACTGTGTTTGAACAATTGAACGCTTTTATACCGTTGGTTCAAGCGCTATTTTAATTTCAATACTTCCCGCCAAAATCGCTTCTTCGAATTTTTTCCGTCTAAATTCCAAAGCTTTTTTTGTTTAAAGAGACAAAATTTTTGAAAAATCTTCGCTGTGAAAGTTTTAAAACAAATTTTCTACTCCAAGAACCAAAAATAGGAAAAACTAAACTTTTACCGAGAGTGAAAGAGGACGGTTGACACGTTGTTACCACGTCGTTATTGTAATTTAAATTAGAAACAAGAAAATCTGGTTTGTTCTTATAATTTTTTAGTAGCACCTGTTCCGCTTTTCTCAACAGCCAAATTCATAACTGTTACTAAAAACTTTAATTTAAACTTGTACGGGGGAATTTTTGTCATAAAGGAAGAACTCGATGGAGCGAGAAAATCATTATCTTACCGGCCGGATATGATGAAGGCGAGTGTGTTCACTCGTTCACGTACCTGCCGGGTGCACAGAGCGGAAATATCGAGCTGCTCCATTCCCTTCCTTAATTCTGAAACTGTAAATTCAACATTTTATGATCCTCGGATCGAAACCAAATGTTTTGAACGCAATTACCAACAAAAGTACAAATCTTAAGTTTTAGTAATCTTTGACTTCAGCGATTAAAATGTAAATTCTCTGTACTTGGACTCAGGTTGGAGTTTGGATAGCACGTGTACAGTGCATGGAAAACTCACCTTAGTTGTTTCATCCAATCATAGAAGCAGAATCATTTTGATGTTCATTGGTCGAAGAAAATTTACGTCATCGAAATTGTTGGTATAAAAAGCAATGGCTCGGAAAAATTTGGCAGTTCCTTTAATGGCGGAACGCTACGAAGTTTTTTCAAGTTTAAAAAATTCCAAAATGACTGAGGGAAACCAGGCAGAAGCCAAAAATGTGAGTAATTTGAACTCCAACTATTTTTAAGAATAAAGACAACACTTTTAGTTTTTACCGTTGCTATCTTTTGTTAATTTTAACTTATTTTTACACAGAACAAAGCATTTTGTGATATGGAAGATGGTGTGGCGCGGGCGCCTTCTCCAACCAACACTGAGAGTGAAATATCTGAAGACGACTTCGACCCGTGGGCTTTGCCAGAACTTAAGGACCATGGACCAAAGTGGGAAGGTGAATAATAATAAATTGAATTTAATCTGAGTTTTTAGTTCGTTTTTCTAATTTGATGTCTTTTTTCTCTTTTTTTTACATGTTCGATAAACGCGGGCTCGTTTGAATGGTTACACGTGGTGTGGTTAAAAAAAAAAGAAATGAGTACCGGCATGAAGCTACAGCGAGTTCTGATGAATTTACTGAAAATCTGCCTCTTGATTGGCCTCCTGTACATGTTTATTTGCTCTCTGGATTTCCTAAGCAATGCCTTTCGACTTCTTGGTGGAAAAGCAGCCGGTGAAGCTTTCGCCTCCAACAAAATACTCACCAACCCCGTCGCTGGTCTCATGATTGGGCTTTTAGCCACAGTCCTGGTACAGAGCTCCTCTACTTCTACCTCTATCGTTGTTGCTATGGTCGCCGCGGAAAGTGAGTTTATTTTTTTGTAACTTTTAGTTTGTAGTTGTATTGATAATATGATCAGAAGAAAGTTTCGCCAAGTTTAGATATTGCTCTTATATTGTTTTTTTTTTTGCCGCCTTTGACTATATTATTGGAGTCGCGGTCCATCTAGCTCATTTTGTTTACGTTATTTTTACTCAAAAGTATCTGTAAAAGAAGCTCGAGTGATGTCGAAACTTTTTTCTGGTCAATTTAATAGTTGTCTTTCTCAAAAAAATTGTTTCAAGCACACATGTTTAATTGTTTTCACTAATGCAATCTAAGTAAAAGTTTTCTGTAAAACGTTGTAGAAAAACTTACAGGTGTTGATCTCTTCACGGTAACCAAACATCGTTCACTTATTGAAAATAGCATCTGTACCAACAATTGAAGGGCCCAGCGTAAAAGCGATAAAGTGACTATTGTTCATAGAATTGAACAGTATTTGATGTTATGTAGTTCTTTATGTGAAGCAATTCTTTTTATGTTCAATTCTAACATGGTAAAAGCAACAGTTAACACAGCGTTTCCTATTGACTTAGCTCAAATGAAAACAAATTGATGGTCCAAATTTTTAAAAAGTCACTTGTGTCATTTTTGTACTAGGCCCTTCAGTTAACCAATACATTTCAACTTTTTGGTTGTCTGATTATTTTGTTGTTAATTAACAAATTCTAGAATGTAAAAAAAATTGTGGGGAGATGTTAATTTTTGGCAGGGTGTGGGTGGGGCTTTTCCTTGTCATTAACATTGGGCTTTCTCTGATTGTAGTCATCGATGTGCAACCTGCAATCCCCATGGTAATGGGGGCAAACATTGGAACATCTGTCACAAACACTCTGGTGTCGCTTGCCCAAGCTATGGAGCGTAATGAATTCAGGCGTGCCTTTGCTGGAGCTACAGTACATGATATATTCAACTGGCTGTCTGTTATTATTCTCCTTCCCATTGAAGTTGCAACAGGCTATCTGTACCACCTCACAAGCTTCTTAATTAACACCATGAACCTAGGAACAAGCAAAGCAACTAAAAAGGAACTATTGAAGACCATAACCAAACCATTTACAAAGTTGGTTATTCAGTTGGATAAAAAAGTCATTGAAAAAATTGCCCTGGGAAAGGAAGAATATGTATCCAAAAGTTTAATCAAGAAATCTTGTTCAAAGAAAACAGTAGAGGTCTTAACAAACATTACAGAAAGTGTGAACACCCCAAGTGGGGTGGTGAACCAGACTGTCTCCAAACTTCAGAACCAAACCATTGGCATGCCTTGCAGTTTTCTGTTCTACGACACCGGCCTTAGTGACACTACAGTTGGTATTATACTCCTTGTTATTGCCCTTGTCATCCTTTGCCTGTGCCTTATCTTCATAGTCAAGATTTTGCACTCTCTTATGAGAGGACACATTGCAAAAGTTATTAAGAAAACAGTAAATGCCGACTTCCCAAGACCGTTCCACCACCTTACTGGTTACTTTGCCATTATGGTTGGTGCTGGAATGACGATCTTGGTCCAGTCAAGTTCCATCTTCACATCAGCACTCACTCCCCTGATTGGAATTGGAGTGGTTAGTTTGGATCGTGCCTTTCCCCTCACCTTGGGTGCAAACATTGGAACAACTGCAACTGGCATTCTGGCTGCTATGGCAAGTGATAGCTCAAAACTCCACAGGGCCCTTCAAATTGCACTTTGCCACTTGTTCTTCAACATCTCTGGTATTCTGCTGTGGTACCCAATTCCGTACATGCGTCGTGTCCCAGTCAGATTTGCCAAGACTCTTGGAAACAAAACAGCTTCATACCGTTGGTTTGCAGTTGCCTACCTGGTCTTTGGCTTCTTCCTTCTCCCAGCAGCTGTGTTTGGACTGTCTATAGCTGGATGGCAGATACTTTTGGGTGTTGCTGGCCCAATTGTACTTCTAATGGTGTTTGTCATCATCGTAAACCTACTTCAAAGTAAAGCACCAACTGCATTGCCTGAAGTTTTGAAAGACTGGGAATGGGCACCCAAATGGACACGCTCGCTTGAGCCTCATGACAAGCTCATTACAAAAGTCTATGAAGTTGGTCGTGGGTGCTGTAGCTCAAAGAAAAGAACTTCTCGTCACTATGTTACCCATGCGATGGAAACCCATGTATAGGCTAGCATGAGCAGTTATTTTATTAGAAAGGGCTGTTGCAATTGCACTTAGTTTTTCATGATTGTTGATTCAACAAAGAATTACTTGGAAAACTACTTGAGATTGGAACAGCCCTTTCATATGATTATGTTTAGTATGCATTGTGGTGTGAAATTTCAGATGAAAGCATTTCAAATTGAGCTAGTTTTCAAATCTTCATCATAGTTATTACATTTTTAACTTAAATACATCTTGAAGAGATTGTGCCAATTTATTTTTAAAGTTTTCCTTTTGTATTTAAACAAAAAGACAAAATTTCCACTACAAGGATTTTAAACCAACTTATTTATAGTAAATGAGGTAAATTATTTTAGTGTGATTAATATTAATTTGATTGTTTGCCTCTCAGCAGGTTACAAGGTGTTTTTAACTAAGTCCCACAAAATGTAATGCAAAAACTTTGCATTGAGAGTTTTGTGAAGCTTAGTTTTTACATTATCATATGTTGTATTATACAAATGAATATGAAATAAACTATTTAAAAAAAACTATTTTGCTGCCACCTTGGTGTGGCACATATAACAAAGGTGAGTGCTTTTATACTATTGTAACATTAGTGCATTTGTATGTAACATAAACAAATGGAAAATAAATGTTTTAATTTAAAATGCTATTAGTACTTATTCGAGTATTTTAAAAGTGTTTACCTGGCATGTGATTTTGTTTTTAAATATTTTTATAGTTAACAGGGCAGTTTTAAATATTTCTTAATTATATGTAGTTTCCCGAGTTTTAAATTGTTTTTTTTTGTATTAAAACTTTGATTTTGATGCAAATTTAAGCTGCCCATGGTTAATTTTTAAACATACATACATACATTCATGTGTACCAATGTAAAAAGAACTAATTTGAAGTATTTAAGTGCAACCTAGTCCTAATATGCAGATGCTCAGGAAACCTAGAATTTTAGACACACCCCAGCCTTAGCCAGATTAAGATTTGTGCCAAGAAAGGTGTGCAACCCTTCTGAAACTTGAATGATTTTGCTTGTAATCTTACAATAATTGTCAGGAGTTGCTTTCTTGTTTCATACTTTAAAATATAGTACCTTTCTTTGTAACTTTATTGTATTCTGGCCCTAACAGCTAGGTTTCTATCTTATGCAGAATCATGACTATGCCCTTTTACCATTTAAATAAATTTCAATAATATTGAATACTGATCCAGTAGTTATTGATACCAGTCCTTAAATCGCTGCCCAACTCTTCACTTTCTGTAGTAGTTTTACCATGCTTCACTTTGCATTGTTTTTGAATTTTCCTGTTTTTATTCCATATTGTGTTTTTGGACTCATATTTTGATTACAAATGCATCATAAACTATTTAGACTGTGAAGTGCTTTAAAATGGCATCAATAAACCCTTGAGCAGAAAGCCTTGACATATTACACATCAAATTTTTCATGATTCATGTTGCCCTTATAATTCTTTTATGAAATGCCCATCTGAAGATAACTGAGAAATTGGTGGTTATGAAATGTAGGAAAAAGGTTGTAGCCTGAAATTAATTCATTTTCTGTTTGTTTAAGACGAAAATTTCCAGTTTTTGTCAACCAATTGGGGCCTGGTTGTTCAAAGCTGATTGGTGTTGACCTTGGGTTAAAACTCTGATCTGTTGTTTTTCTAATGCTGTAAAAACTGATTTGGGTAATCTTAACATACTTCAGAAGTAAAATAGTATTTCCTTAGCAAAAAAAAACTGCTCTGTGAATTTTGCCCAAATCCAGGGTTGAACTCTCTTTTGAACAGCCCTGCCCAGTTTGTCAATCTGTCAAATCATATTTGAACTGTAGATTTCTGAAAATAACAGAAAATTATAGAATCTTGATAGTTTGTTTAAGTGTCATTATGGAGAGATTTTTCTAATGAATTATTGCTTGTTGTTCATAGGTGCCTATTCTCCAAACTTGAAACAGATCAACTATTTTGGTAGGGTGTTGGTTCTTTCATTGCAGAACTAAAATCTTCACCAAAAGTTTTAGTATCAAAATGTTTTGAAAAAGTGATATAATAAGGGGATTAAAATTTATTGTGCAAAATCAATTGAGATTTTAGAGTAAGTCATGAACAGTCATTTATTTGCCTATTTTTGTTAGAAAGATCTAAGGATAAATAATAAATCGACAGTTTATTTTCCACCAAAGTTGACTCAGCTTTCCAACTCTTCAGAGGTCAGTAAAATGAGTATCAGCTTCTGCTTGGTGCTAACCTGCATCAGATTAGTGTCCATCAATGACTCATTCGCTTAACACAACAGAAACCGGAAATAAGCACCAGCTCCAATGGGCCTCTTAAGGTCATAAAAGGATTTAACATAGCTCACATATTCAACATCGGTAGCGAAGGAAGTGGTTTCCCAGTCGTTTTAGCCAGGGTTAATGATTGATGGCTCAGATCTTGGTGCGAAAATCTATTTTGGAGAGGGAGGAAAAACTGGAATACCCAGAGAAACACACTCGGAGTGAAATTGATATTCGACAAGTCTCGGCCCACGCACACATCCCAGGAGGTGGAAGGGTTGAGTGATGGCCACTATGTAAACCTGACTTGCCTTGGTTGTTTACACAGAAAATTATTTTGCCCTAAGAACACTTTGTTTTCATTTCTTTGATAACCCAATTTTTCTTCCTGGGAAGGGAAGGTGTACATTTTTTTGATTATTAGGTAGTTCTTGTACATTTGAAGGCAGATAATTACTTTGTGTTGAAAGTAACTGTTGTCTTACTGGAACCCAGGTTTCAGATAACAAAATGAACTTTGCTTTTTGGTTGAATTACCTAATTTTCACCACATATAAAATCTGAGGAGTTTTAAGAGTTTTGGTACTTTAGCTTGTGTGTGTGATGGGAGAGAAAGGGAAGCTAAATCTTTTGGTTTTATTGTATCAATTTACCAGTATATACATTTGGGGGAAGGGTTGTTTGTTGTAAATGCTGTTTCTGGGCTTGTAGCCTTGATTTTGACTGAAATGTTCAGATTTGTTTCTTGGGGGGAGGGAGGTAGAGGTAGAAAAGAAGAGTTTATAGAGATTTTTGATGGTAATGTTTTGGGAACTTTTGTTTTGAAAAGAATGTTTGTGGATTGTTGTTTCCAGTTTCCAGTTATTAGTATTGTATGTGTTTTGTCATTTATGCTTACAGTTACCTCTGTACAAGGATTATCAACCATATGTTCTGTATGCATTCAAGTTTGTTTGCTTTGAAAAATGTTCTGGCGAGTACAGTTCTGGTGGATTTCAGATGACATTTGTATAATTTGCTAGCAGGCATAAGATATGCTCATTTCTGGAGTTTGGGTCACAAGTCTAGATACCACATAGCAATGCGTAATTGGTGAGCAAGCTAACCAGTGCTTTCATGTGTGGAAAGAAGCGAAGCAATGAGTGTTCGCAGAATCATCAATGTTTAAGCTGATGTTACACGAGGCAATTTTTCGTGCAACTTGTCTTGCAACGCCATTGCAGGACAAGTTGCACCAGCCCTTGCAATCCATGTTACACGGCGCAATGGTTCCTGCAACTTGAAATTTGTAACTAAAATCATTGCGAAAAGTAGAACTGGATTTTACTTTCGGCAACGATGTTTGCAACTTGTCTCGCAATGATTTTAGCCATTGCACGGGGTGTTACACGCTGCAATGGCTCGTGCAACTTGTCTCGCAATGATTTTAGCCATTGCACGGGGTGTTATACGCTGCAATGGCTCGTGCAACTCGTCTCGCAATGGCTTTACCCACAGTAATTTCATTCATCGGACCTATTTTTAACTCGATTAAATATAGGTAAAAATTAAAGCATTATTTAAGTATGTGCTACATAGAATAATTGGCTGAAAATCTGGATTTCGGAAGACGAAATGTTTTTTAAAGGGTCTTTGGGGGAAATGATTCAGCGTGAAGAAGTCAAATTTCGAAGTTGAAATGCGCCATTTGGGCGGTGACGTGCAGTCCTCTTAATTAATTCGATATGCTCTCAAACAACACAACTTGAAATGTTTCTTGCTGTACATTCAATATTAGTAATCAATAATACAATCCAAAGTTAGCATGAAACGATGTTTTTTTCTATTACAGCACCAAAATTAAAGGTCGCAGTCCTGTATTTGAAGTACTATTCTCTGCTATTCTCGTCTTGCTAATTTATGCAAAATGCGTTCTACTGAAATCGACAACTCCGAAATCGACAACTCCATGAAAATATGAGCCGAATCGATTTTTTGACTGTTACCACTTTTTTTGTTAATGTTTGGTAAATGGTGACATGTACTCTTAAGCTCACTACACCGCGCCAAACGTATAACATCTGGCAACAAGAAGTACAATCCATTAAGCAGACATTTCTCCAAGCAGGCTACCCGTACAAGTTTATTATGAATACTATCAATAATTTTGAACACCCTAACAGCCTTCAAACAATTATCCCCACCCAATGATTCGATGATCTGCAAAGCCAATAAAACTCAAACTAACAAATTCATTAAAACACTTCAGTCTTTTACTCAAGGTCAATGTAAATTTTTAATATTTTGGCAACAAAGAAAATCTCTTCTCTCTTCAAACTCAAAGACCGAAACCAACACCCTGCCCAGGTTGTCTAGAAAGGCATATGCTCATGTAACAATGAATATGGGGGCGAAACTTCACGTAATTTACAGTCCCGCATCGATGAACACCAAGACACTTCTAAACTCTCAGAACCGGCCAGACACCTCAATTCACATCCTGAACATTCCTTCACCTGGCAACCAATTACTGTTTCAAGTGCGATGCTGATAATGATGGTGGTAACTTTACGTGTCAAAAGTCAAAAACGCAACGCACAGAGCTGGAAAATATGACCTTAATTTTATTGAGTTACCGAGAGGAAACGAGACCACTTCGTTCTCCCCATGATTTTCTAATCACCGATTGAGACAACGGTTTTTTTAGTTAATTAGAAAAGGCTTTCGATAATAAAGATTCATAATCATAGTAAAACTTAAGGTACGAAATTATCATCAAATTTTCATAGGTTATTAGTGACAATCTGGCAATCAAAAGCGTACGCGGAAAAATTAGCTTGTTTATATTTTCGGAGTTTTTAGTCGTGTTATAGATCTTTTTAAAAAGTGTCTATTTTCAAAGACGTGACAAAATTTCACCAACACAAAAAAACCCTATAATGGCTGCAGACCTTCACAGTTCAATCGATTCACGGGTGAGTTGTAAAACACATCCAAGCGTTAACAACCCGCACGAAAACAGTAGTTTTGCCTTTCGGGATAAAAAAAATTGTTTGAAAGTATCATTTCATTTGGACACAAATTCTGAAACTGCATTTAGCTGACTTTACATTCCCAAAAAAAACAACAGAATAGCATTAATACGAAGCACGCAATCGTGGCATCAAAATGGACGGCGCTTTTGATGTCCTATTGAAACGCTTTCATTTAACCTTAACAGTAACATGAAGGTTTTGGGCAACAGCAATGCAGTTCAGAAACATTTGATATAACTAGCTTATTATTGAAAAATTTTATTAACTTTTCTTTTTCTTAGCTTGTCAAATTTTATGTAACAATAATTCCAGGAGAACAAATGATTCATGGCAAGTCTTTCACCAAGGTATGATGGCATCATGTCAGCTTTCGTAAAAAGGTTTCCGGCTTGTGATTGGTCCAAGTGGATTTCGGGTGCGACATTCAGGTTTATAGCAGCACTCTCAGAGCTGAGCTCCTATTCGCCCTGGTGATTTGGGAGAGAGCAGATCGAGAACAACAAGAGTTGTAATTTTCGCCGGATATCTTACTTTGAGTCTACCATCATGGTAAGTGCTGCACCGAGAATTAGTTTATTTTGTTTTGTTTTCACTAATGACTTTACTCCACTGCTTATTCTTGAGTGGTAATCAGTGATCTCAGTTCTACGCCAATTTCATTCTGCAGAGTGTGATTAAAGCAGAGATGAAGATAAAGCTGCATATGGAAGGATGTGTAAACGGGCACATCTTCGCCATTGACGGAGAAGGAAAAGGCAAACCTTACGAGTAAGTAAAATAGTACAATTGATGTTTAATCATAGTGCGGCCGCATTGCCGTGCTAAGATAGTTGTTGCGTAATGTCCTCTTGCACTACTGAGTTGTTGGAATTATGCGTTTTAATATAATATTTTTTCTTTCTTTAATATTATTGATACACTCCATCTGCAAATAGCTTAAATGCTAGTCTAGGCAGATGGAGATCAATTAAATTACAAAATAAATGAAATTTTGAATACAATACAGTCAAATATGGATAGCAAACAATATACTTGTGCGATATTTATTGATTTAAAGAAAGCATTTGACACAGTCAATCAAAGGATATTGCTGAACAAACTATATATATATTGTATAAGAGGGCTTGTCCACGAGTGGTTCAAATCTTATCTTTATAATAGAAAGCAATCCACTAAAATTGGCGACTTTATTTCCGAGCAAATGGAATGTGGAATTGGAGTGCCTCAGGGTTCCTTACTCGGTCCTTTGCTTTTTTTGTTATATATGAATGATATTTATGAATGTTATATGAATGATATTTATAAAGTTGTAAGAGGAAAAAACCTGGCATAAAATCTGACGGTTGACTTACAGTTATGTTTGCGGGTATAAAAGAGAGTGTCACCAAACTGGATGTTTGAGGTGAGAGTTCTCGATGTGGAAACCAGATATCTACTTCTCTAATTTGGGCTCAGTAAATCTAGAAAAAATGATGCTGTCGAACTAATAGAATTTTAGCTTAGAATTTTAGAACTGTCCTTCATATCGATTAACGCCATTGATTTTCTGTTTGTGTTTTAGGGGAACACAGACTTTGAACCTTACAGTCAAACAAGGCGGGCCCCTTCCATTTTCTTACGATATTTTGACACCAGCATTCCCATACGGAAACAGGGCATTCACTAAATACCCAGAACATATACCAGACTATTTCAAGCAGTCCTTTCCTGAGGGATTCTCGTGGGAAAGAACCATGACTTTTGAAGCTGGCCAGGGAGTCTGCAACCTAACGAGCGACATAAGGTTGGTAACATGTAAGCCTTGTGGCTCCTCCGGTGAAAAACGTAGCGGCTGTTTTACAGTTTAACAAAACTTTTTCAGTTCTAATATTAGACCATTTTAATTTATGCCCCATTTTAATCGGCTTTTATAATCATTTTGTTGGCGTTTATAAATTGATAGATCAATTGGTATAGTTTTAACTCTCCCTTTGTTTTCTTGCGTTCCTATTATTGCAAAGTGACATTATGCCGATTGAAATAATTTGAAGTACAAGTTTAAGACTTTTTACCAATGAGGTTCTCTCTGAGTAGTACCGTAAAAAAAGCAATGAAAAAAATTGCTCCTCTTAACATGTGGAAGGATTCTTCTATCTTAATGTACTAGTTTCTAGTAAAATTTACTGCTAACTATGCCTTTTAATGAATTTGGGTGTATGTTTGCTAGGTGGCACTGAGTATGTCTCAATTATCTTTCAACAGAATGGAAGGCGACTGTTTTATCTGTAAGATTCGCTTTCATGGGGTAAACTTTGACCCTAAAGGTCCAGTTATGAACAAGAAGACCCTGAAATGGGAGCCATCCACTGAGAGGATGTACGTGCGTGATGGGCTGCTGATGGGTGATGTTAACGGGGCCTTGTTGCTTGAAGGAGGTGGCCATTACCGATGTGACTTCAGAAGTACTTACAAGTAAGTATTTCAGTATGTGTCAAAGTGATAAGGTGGCGTGGGATAAGGAATAAAGGACGTTATACTATCAACACATAAACAATTCTTAAAGATCGCTATGTCACTGGAATCAATGACCTTAGCTCGGATTGCTCGATTATGGATGCCCCTTTTAGGGATAAGTGTTGAACACAGTTCCAGAACTATCTGAATCTCAAATGCAAGTCAGTATGCCAATTACGTAACCATCACATAACCTTATCTAGGCGGGAATAAGATTGTCATTTCTCAGATAAGTGAATTTATAGGAGGCCAGTAACTTTCTGTGCTATAAGATCAGTGTTTCACTCATGACACATTATTCTATCAATCTACGTCGTGAATGAATATGCACCCAAACCAGTGTCACTGATCCGAGTTCGTTTGCTCCTTTGCAGGGCGAACAAGTCTGTCCAATTGCCAGAATATCACTTTGTGGACCTCCGCATTGAGATTTTGGCCCACGATCAAGATTACAACAAAGTTAAGCTGCATGAAAATGGAGTTGCTCGCTGTTCTCCACTGCCGATGAAGGCTTAACCAAAGACCAAGACAACAAACAAGGACAAAAACAAGTTTCTCATTATTTTTTCTGAAACCATTTACCCCTAATTAGCTTTTGATAGTTTCCATTCAAGACCAGATTCGTTTTGGAATTTGTTAGGGACTAGCTCGAGCGGAAAAGTTTGTGAAAGCAAAAACCAGTTTTCCTATTTTGCGAACTCTTTTACTTCATAAATAGACTTTTTAAACTCAGTTGTAGCCAAATACAAATAAAAGGGTGTATTAAAAATTAAACAATCTTGTTGTCTAAGCCGGTTTTGTACTGTGGTGCAATTTCACTGGCTCTGTGTAAATCTCGCTTGCTGATAAAAGCCAGAAAAAGTTAATAATATTTAAACTTTTCAAGCTTTTAGTCCCTCATAAGGGTTGCTTTTTTCAATCATGAAGCTGTGCCCGTTGACGAAGCTTTCCATGCATGTGCAGTTTGATTATCACTTCAGCGTGAGTTGGGCCTCAACTTTTATAGTTCTCATGAGTTATTGAAATCTCAATGTCACACCTAAAATCCACTTGAACGAAGCACATATCGGGCACCCTTTGTAACAAAGCTGACATGATGTCGAGCATACATACGTAAAATATCTGCCACAAACCATTGCTGCCTTAACTCAATCAAACAACATATTAGATTTTCTACACTCGGAAATACATAGCTTATAATTTAACTGTTCAGAACAGTGACTCTGGTAAACTCGTGGTAAGCAATTCAATGGGAGGAAAATTTTTACCGAAGAATCCACTTCAGCTGAGTAGTATATTTAAATCAGCATACTATCGGTTGAAAAAATCTAAGTTCACGCGATTTCAATTAACAGCCAAAACCAGTTCAGTTCTAAACTTACCAAACAGAACTGTACTTCAGTGAAAAAAAGTTCCAAAATTTCTGCAGTATACACAGATAGAATGTAACAAGTTTAGTCCATTGTTTAATGTTTTTAAAAATTATGCATTCATAAAAAAGAAAATTTACCTCAAAACAAAGCTCTTTTAAATCCAAAATCCTCGGCGCATTGCTCCATTTTGGGAAACAGCACTTT
>JAOCPT020736915.1:0-16199 GCA_026546935.2 Palythoa grandiflora
ATGATGATGATGATAATGATGATGATGATGATGATGATGATGATGATGATGATGATGATGATGATGATGATGATGATGGTAACGATGATGTTTGTGATGATGATAGTAATGATGATGATGGTAATGATGATGATGGTAATGATGATGATGGTAATGATGATGATGGTAATGCTGATGTTGGTAATGATGATGGTAATGCTGATGATGGTAATGATGATGGTAATGATGATGATGGTAATGATGATGATGGTAACGATGATGATTGTGATGATGGTAATGATGATGATGATGATGATGATGATGATGGTAACGATGATGTTTGTGATGATGATGTTAATGATGGTACTGTTGATGGTAATGATGATGGTAATGTTGATGATGATGGTAATGTTGACGAGGATGATGATGATGATGATGATGATGATGGTAATGATGATTGTAGTGATGACAATTTGATGAAAACTTGCTCTTTTATTCATTTCTCATTGTCTATCAACTGTTGTTTGTATTATTGTATATTTCTTGTTCAGTACGTTTTAGCGTCATATATTAATTTCTCTTGAAAGACAGTGAATCATTCTGTTTGCTTACCGACATAATAATAATAATTATTATTATTATTATAATCGTTTATTAATACTCTCTTGCAGTTAAAACTGAATTAATGAGCTACATTGCCATAAAATTACTTTCTGCCCTAAGAGCTTAGCATTATGGCCACATATAGCCCTAAATCTAACCAAAAACATAACAAGGTTGATTGTACAGTAATTAGTCGTAAACAACTGTTTCGTTCTAATTTGGCCATAATTGTGCAGAACAGCTTCATCATTTTAGCTTCTATGAAATCTCAGTTATAGTTTCTTCTGGAAAATTCTCAACACGTAGCAGTCCTGCAACATTAAACACAAACCTTCTTTTAATAAACAAATTTCAACTTTTCACTTAGGTTTGTTTCCTAAAGGAATTACGGACTGTAGTTCATAATCTGATATTGTGCTCTCATCTTCAACACTATGCTCATCGCACTTTATCGCATATAACCTGATGATGATTAAACTGATCGAAAGCATTTACTTTTTACAATAACCCCTTGAAAATAGGTTCTAAGAGGGGATTCAGGTTGGCATAGCAGTTATCACTCACGCCTCTCACCTCTTCGATCTGGGAGCAATTTTTGTGATCTGAGATTTGTTGATCTCCTTCAGCATAATGAACACCTGTTAATTACAGCTGGCCTTGGAGATAATGCTTGTAGAGGACAGCATGTCCTGTCTCCTTCAGATCCCTCTGAAATTTTGAAATAAAGTTAATAAAGAGCATGTAGCTATGTACTGTAGGTGTCTAGGAGCTATGTACTGAGGTATCTAGGAACTATGTACTGTAGGTATCTAGGAGCTATGTAATGTAGGTATCTAGGAGCTATGTACTGAGGTATCTAGGAGCTATGTACTGTAGGTATCTCGGAGCTATGTACTGTAGGTGTCTAGGAACTATGTACTGTAGGTATCTAGGAGCTATGTACTGTAGGTGTCCAGGAACTATGTACTGTAGGTATCTAGGAGTTATGTACTGATGTGTCTAGGAGCTATGTACTGTAGGTATCTAGGAGCTATGTACTGTAGGTGTCTAGGAGCTATGTACTGTAGGTATCTAGTAGCTATGTACTGTAGGTGTCTAGGAGCTGTGTACTGTAGGTGTCTAGGAGTTGAGGCTGTGTAGAACTTGTGATCACAGAAATTGAATATGTACTAACACAAAAACTGTTGTGTTGCAGGAAATGTGCTCTTACTGGCACAAGTCGAATGTGTTCTCATAAAGTCAAGCTGTTGGAACAAGGAGACTGGCATTTCCTGTGTCGTAGCAGTCGTGATAGGGTAAAATATTTTCCTTTTATTTCCATCCTTTGTTTGTTTGTAAATACTACAGATTCACTTATCTAATTACTCTCAATTTGATTTGCACAGATTGCTGCCGTGTGCGACTTCTACATGTACGTGCGTTATATCCAACGAGGACTGGTCAAAGCAGATGGTAGGTAGCCGCTTGTATTATTGACAGGGTGCGTCCAGGGTCCTTAAAAACCTTAAAAGTCCTTAATTTTCACATTCCAAAATTTGAGGCCTCAAAAGTCCTTTAATTTTTGCAAAAATCAGTCATGGTCCTTACAAAGTCCTTAATTTTTTTCTTTTCCACGGAAGTTGGCATTTTATTTGAATCACAAGTCATGTACTTAGCTTATTGGCAAACTTGACTGGCGTTCGTGTTTTATATCCATGTCAGGCGACTGAGTGCGTAATCTTGGATGTCCGCTCTCTGGCCTGGTTGGCTTGGTTTTGACTCTCCCCAGTATTCCATCTGATTCAAATCCCAATCCGGGCATTTTTATTTGATTTGACCACGTGCGAATGGCGATGGAAAATGTGCGTCTGTCATCGTGTTTATATTGTTTTTCTTTGTTATGATAATTCGATAAATTTCAACAATGCCCAGGAAATGCATTTTCCAAGAATCTTGTTTCGAAAGGGTAGAGTTTACTGGGTGGCTTCAAGGAGTACCTGGAGATCCGTACAGCGCTCTGTGCAGTCTTGACAGTCTTTGCCACAACAAATGATTCGCTGTAAAAAATCTTGGAGTTACCGCTGTAACAATCCATGCAAGTGGCAAAAAACATCGCGAAGGCGAATTTTAAAATAACACTTTTCTGATGTATTGATGTTCAGAATAAGGCCTGTTTTTGAAGAGCGTTTCTGTAGTTTTTGTCGTTGACTGAACGGAGCATGTTTTTTAGCTTCTGACCAGTTTGGGGGAGCTTATGTACAACACAATCGGAATAAAACAGTGTTGTTCTTGCGGAATACTGACAAAATAACAAGTCCAATGATCAAGTCAAGTTCACATCTGAAGATTAAGAGTATCGGAAGGGATGGATGGCTTAATTTTACCACTGATGAAATTGGATTATAAATGTACCGGAAATGTGCTCATAAACTACTTTCGGGGAATATATAATCAGGAGAAAACGGTTCCAGCTGAAATATATAGTTTGGCAATTTATATTTTTTTGAACAATTTTACATATTAAAAGAGTTGCAAAGGTTGCCTGAAATAAATAAACAAGTAGTTTTGAAGATAACAGAATATCCAAGAAATTCTGGATTTGATACTGGTTTTGACAAGAAGTAAAAGAAAAGCGCACTTGGCCAAGGAAAATGTTTTTATACTAAACGAAGAAATAATTGTTAAAGAAAAGCAAAACCTTTAAAAGGGTTGGTTCATACTTTGGGAAATAGTAGATATCATGTTGTGCCTCCCCATTTTTTTTTCCAGTTTGTTGAGTTTGAATGAAGACTACACTGTTATGTTTTCATAAAAAGTGCACAGTAATAGTTCTGCTTATGTAATGTCAAATCAAACCTTTGCAATTCTATAGACTCTAGTGTCAGGTCCGTGAATAACAACAACTAAAACGTGCCTATAACTATATAACTGTGTCAAGGAAAATCAATATTGAAAAAAGTAATGTTTTAGGTCAGTTCTTGTGGTTGGTGTCCCATGGCTTAGGTCCTCAAAAACCAATAATCTTACTTTAAAAAGTCATAAAAAAGTCCTTAAATTTTGCTTTGAGAAAAGTGGATGCACCCTGCAATAATTAATTGCGCATTGTTTCGTTTCACCAGAGTCATACTGCCACTATTCAAGATGTTGGATCTGTTGCTTTCCAATGGCTGCTTCGACGTGTTCACCGAAGAACCAGAGTAATGTCTTACTATATACAGCATGAACGTTTTCTGAACTCTTTATTACCTTAAAAAAGCAGTCATTATTTATGGCCAGGGTTGGAGCTGAAAGGAAATTTTTTATGTGATTTTTCTCAATCATTTGCTTACAATTCAGTCTAAAATGGGTTACAGGGTTTTTTACCTAACCAATTTCTTTTCAGTCGCAGCCCCTGGCGAAAATAATTACTACTGGCTAATGTTATTTTCAAATACCTTTTCTGGTAAACAGCAAAATAAAAACTTCTTGAAGAGAGCATAAATCTTGCGGTTGATTACATAATCAAAGAAAACTCTATTCTAAGAAATAGTTAGCTTCTAAAGAAGGCTGTCGGGTTTATATTAAAATGATCCTTCTAAAGATAGGATGCAGTACTTAGCGAGTCTCCTCTTGCTGATAATGTCTAAAAAGTCGGAATCTGTATTTGTCTATGTTACGTCATAACACTTTTGTACAGATCAAAATCTCATTATTTTCTGATGATATATGCTTTACACAAATACTATCTTTCAATATTTCTACGTATTTATCTTTGTATTTGTGTCTTCTTCCTTTGCTTTCGTGAAGATAATACTGGGAAATGAATTTTATTTTTTTTCCTTTCCTAGCCATTGGTTTCCTCTAAAACTATTCAATCTAACCAAAGGAGAGATTACCCGAATAGGAGATGCCCGGAAACTAATTGCTAGTATCAATGTGTAAGTATATTGAATATTGTGCGATTCCTTCTGTCAGTGGCAGCACAGAAAGATAACTCCATACCTCAGTGAAATTTCCCCCATGCATAGATGAACTTGGTTCTGAAGGCATCTGATATTTTCCAGTATTTTTAATAACTTATTCATGTATACTTGAAGTAGTGTTGATAAACGAATTATCATCGCCGTTGGAATTTGGAAAAGCTGATGGTTCTAGCGTCTCAGATGCCCTGACGAAGGGCTAACGCTCGAAACGTCAGTTTTTTTCAAATTCCTACGGCGATGATAATTCGTTTATCAACACTACTTCAAGTTTGTATCCACTCGTCGACGTGCTCAATAGTTTTTGTAAAAACTATTTGCTTTAAGTTATTCGTGCATATTTGATCAAAAAAGCATATCAGAGCTCCTACGTAAGGAGTAAAGCCTTCCATCTACAGGGTCGTAGCTGGGGCATATCAGCCCCTCCCCCCTAAATTTTGGATCGGAAGTATATTATTTTGATGTATTTTTAAACAACTATGCTTTTCTTCTTTTTCAAAGATTTTGCAACCTTCAAGATAGTCTTTCTATTTTGTCCTTTTACAGTTTTGTTGGGGGGGAGGTGGCTTCAAATATTTAAGTAAAAAATATCTTAGTTTTGAATCTCAGTGCATGCAAACGGCATTACTAGGGTAAATCTAATTAACCATTTAACGAAATTCTTAAAAACGGGCACAAGTAAGGCTACTATGTCTCCTCTTGTTATTTTTATAAAATGGAGACACTGACAGGAAAATCGCATCTGCATTCGAAGGTAGTGTAGCCTTGTAATCTTGTTTCCATCTTGGTCGTTCATCAGTCGATCAACTCAATTATTACTAGTTTTTGTATCAAAGAATGTACATTTAGCTGAATGTACGTAAATTGGTTGTCATATATGGAGCTTTGTTGGAAACGTGTGTATTAAAACCTGGTGACTCGCATCCCTGAGTAAAAATCGTTTGAGATCAAGATTTTTGATAAAATCAGCCAACGCTGAAACAGAAATTCCTGTTTTTTCGGTGTATTTGCCACAAAGTACAATGCTGAATGGAACAAAACATATAGCATTGCATTTTTCGTATTTCTGCCGCCACTTTATTCTGTTTGCTGATCGATTGAGTGAAACGGCAACCATACCGATCATTCTTTCTTATTTTCTTATTATAAGTTTTCATCATGATATCGACTTTAAGGACTGTAAGGATTTAGTGTCAAAATGAAAAAATCGGCCAGTTTAGAGGCCCTAATTTTCAAAATTTCTAGAAACTCACAGCGTTAATTGTTGCCCGATTCTGTCGCTCGCTGAGCGAAGGTGACCTGCCTTTAGGCAATTTTTTCCTCCCCTAAATTTGATTCTTGCTACGACCTGGTGTAGAACACTGACTTATAACGTTTGTAATTGGGTGGGGTAAGGTTGGTTTTTTCAGATTGGTTGTTAACTGCTTTGCTCCACGACACAAAAGAGTTGCCCCGTAAATATAAGATTTGAAATTTGGAAATCCGGTCGCAGGCCATGCATGAATAGATCATGTCATGTAGTTCAAAACCAAGCTATTCCTGATATTAAAAGGAATTTCAAATACTATATTTTTTGTAATATTCTGTGACTTCAATTGCATTAACTGTTATATGAATTATATAGTGTAAAAACGATGTTTGGGTCGCCTTTCATGTTATTGCAGCTGTTTTCTGTTGCATTTTAGTAAGCATTCTTCATCATGGTAAGGAACTTCTAACTTTCTGTATAAGTGAATAACAAACTTAAAGGCAGGGAAAGAATAGTACAGACGCTACATAAATGAATATATTTTTTTCTTTCTAATACACTCATCTGAAAAAATTGGTGTTTTTCATTGAACGGGACTCATACTCACATCTCCCTGCATGTCACTAGCCACTACACCATCAGGTGCCACAACGCTGGTAGTGGCGTGGGGATCCATGGGAAGCAATATTTTCTTCCTTTAAACATGTCTCAAGCCCCTTCTTGTTTTAACAAGGTTTTGTACAAATGAATTGCAAATTTCGTTGCTGGGAGAAATTGGTACAGAGAATTTACACTCATCAGAAAAAGCTTCTTAATTCAACATAATCCCAGACATTGCCTCAATTTTGAACCGTTTAGTTCTAGCTTATCACTTATGGTGATAAACTTACTATATCAAACACTGCATATTGTTACTGAATTAGCGCTTACAGTAAAACACTAAACACAAATGGTGATTTTGACAGTAACATTCTAAAAAATGATTTTGTTATCCACAGTTTCTGTGACCTGCTGCAGTTTGAAGGAAACACTCGACGAAAGTCACTCCATCAGCTGATGATGTTTCTGTGTCACAAGTTTCCCAGGGTAAGTAGAACTAGGGAGATGGGAAACTAAAGCACAGTTCAAACGCCGTACTTCACATAAGTCGAACTTAATTACAGGGTTCGTACGGATCCTTGAAAACCTGGAAAGTCCTGGAAAATAGAAATTCAAAATCCAGACCTGGAAAACCTGGAAAATCGATATCAGTCTTGGAAAGTCCTGAAAATTTAGTTTCTTTCTTAGGCAGTGGTTTTAGCATAAAATACCAACTCTTAATGTTTTTCACGTTTTCACAGCTGGGCCACAAATCCGGGTACAAATTCATGTGAAAAGATCGCAAAATATCCTCCGGTTTGCTTCTTACTCTGGAAATAAAATTGAGGGAAATGTCAATACGTTTGTTTATTTGTTTTGTTTGTGATGACACAATGTTTTTTTTTAATTTTTAAGGTTCTTGATTTCTGTGAATTTGGTTCTTGAAAGTCCTGGAAAAGTCCTGGAATTTTCTTTGACTAAAAGTGTGCGAACCCTGTAATTATTTTTTCTGGATGCGATGCCTTGTTAGTCTACAATAACTACATTTTTGTCGTTTGCTTATTAATATTTCTAAATCATTCTGTGCATATTCAAGGTCATATAACAAGGTAAGATAGAACAAAAATTGAGATTCATCGAGTTTCGTAATTATTCAAATGTACTAATTATGCTCTAACTTTTGAGCAAGTTGAAGTCAGCCGTGAGAGCTCGGTAAATGATGGTTTTGCTTTAATTTACAGCCTTAGTAGAAACAATATTCCTCACTGTTCAATTTATGCCGTATTCTAGTTTTAGTTTTATTTGTTTCAAACATTAATAGAGGCTATAAACATTTACTTTTTACCCTCGCATTGACTTGCATTTGATTAACGTTTTATCATGTTTTTATTCGAACTTCAATATTCTGTAGGTGCGGAAAACAGCTGCTGATCAATTATACACAACGGTTATGACGTTTGATGACGAAATAGCGGAAGACAATGTGGAAGAGGTTCTTTCAATATTGAGTGAAACACCTTGGTGAGTTTCATTGTATAATTTAGTCCTTGTGAGAATCATAAGAATCTGTTAAGCGATACGTTCTTTTGCATAACACAAAATTTTACATTTTTGAGCCTAGTTTGTTATTGCAGTCTTTCTTAATACATGAATTAACGAGTAGAGTAATAGACGTTCTGAGATTGCATTCGCCAATGTTGCTAACAGAGGCGGAGTGGAAGAGCGATAGAATATTTTTTCGATAAAAAAGAAAGTGCAAACATGTTTTGTTCTAGTCGAATATTAGTAAACTGGCAGTTGGTGAGCTCTTGCTCTACATAAAAACTGTATATAATAAAGTTTCGTCATTTATCAGAGAATTGGGAGAAATTCCTCGCATTGGAATCCTATCCCATTTTAGACTTATTCTTAGAAAGAAAGCATGCTGGCTTGGTGAACGCAGTTGTAAGATCTCCACCATCCAGCAACATGGTCCCGGGTTCCGACTCCAGTGGGCCATTTAAGTTCGCAAAAAGATTTAAGAGAAGAGAAACACCCAGATTTTATGGTGCATCGCAGCCAGCAGCTCCTCTGTTGGATCCAGCACCAGCGACATCATCAGGAGGAACCACACCGGCCAGTTTCGGCCCCTTTTCCTCAACTGCATTCCAGTGTGGCGGGGTACCAGCATCTGCAGGGAGCTAACCTGGGACGGATTATTGCCCCGTCCAGGGGGCAATAACACTACAGAACCCTGAGATAAGCATGCACCGACTCAAATTGGCCATTTAAGTTCTAAAAAGGATTTAGCTTATTCTTAAAAAGTTGTTTTGATAACAAAGTGTTTACTGTATACGAGGTTATTCCTATGGTTAGCATTTATCTTTCCAGATAATGTTAATTTATAAAAACGATTCCGGGCTTAATATGAATCATACTAACCTGATTGACTTTTATTAGGGATGATGTCATCGAGAATGTTCGTCCCAAGAGAAACGCGTTGTGTGACCTATGTGGCATACCAAGGCCAGTGCTAAAGGTAATACAGTCAAACCTCTCGGTACGGACACCTCTTTTATACGGATACCTCTTTATTATGGTCACTTTGTTAGGTCCCGCCAAAATGCTAACTTATTTTCTCCAAAAAGTACCTTTGTAATACGGACAACAGACATTTTATCACGTCCCCAGAAAGAAAAAGAACTCTTTAAAAAGTATACTCTTGTGAGACACAGCAAGCATTTTTGTTATCGGATAATGCCCCATGCCTTTCATACGACATGAAAGGTTGCTACCAGAACATCAAGATCGTGTGCGAGCTTAGCGCAGTTGGTAAGATCTCTGACTGCCAAGCGTGATGCCCCGGGTTCGATCCCAGGCCTTGCCGTGGGTTGAACATTTGTGTGGCCTCCTTTCGTCGTACCATCCGTGGACAGAGACGTTGGTCTAGTCTCCTAATCTCTCAACTCGCAATCAGGGGACGTGAAAGAACCCACACACTTGTCAATAAGAGTAGGGTTATGACCCAGTGTTGTGGTCTGTCATTGGTCACAGGGGCATTTATCCTTCAATAATATTGTAAACTGCGTGATGCAGTCCGCCATTGTATGATGCTGCAACCCATGCCTTTTCTGTAGTTCAGACTTTGCTTTTTAATATTTTGCATCGTTCTGATAAAGGTTGCTACAAGAACAGCCGAAACGTTTCAAAATGTTTCAAATATAATTTTGCGTGCAAACTGTAAAGTCTCAAACTTATCAGAACTATAGATCTTACTGCATTTGATTTTGTTGTAGGTGCAAGAAAAAACTCCTTCAGGACAAAAGAAAGTAGATGAACTCGCCAGTTACAAAGGTAGACAGCGTAATGAAATTTGCTTAATTTTCAAATCCAAACCAAAAAGTCCCAGTTCATTTATAAAAGAAAAAGAATTTAAGTTTAACAAAGGAAGATTTAAAAGAGAATTTTTTTTGTTTTTCTGGAAATAAAAGTGTGGGGAAGATGCAGTACTATTTCATTTGATCGTAAGCTTAACTAGTTGAGTACTTGAAATTTGATAGTACTTTATGAAGAAATTACTTGTAGGTTTATTTTCAACAACATTCGTCATTTAACACCTTATGTAATGCACTGCTTTTGTACTGGCTGTGAATTAATCTATAAATGAAAAATCAACCTGCGATTCAATGATATTCCTTCATCTGCAGCTGGAGACATTTTTGTTGAGTTCTTCCAACTAAACCTGTCATTCCATTCTCTGTACTATTTTCTGATAACTCGCATTGCTTAAAAGGATATCTTAATATCGACCGTTTAGGTCCGGGCCAAACTTCGAACTTCACATGTGCTGAATCTAATGCTAATGAGCAAATTCTATTGTTCTACCTCATTTGCGTTAGATTCGGCACATGTGAAGTTGGACGTTTGGCCCGGGCCTTAAGAATACTCCGTCGTCTTTTCAGAATTAAAAACTCGGTTACAAGAATTCGCAACTTACCCAAGATGTGTCAAGCAAAACACCCATTCTGGTAACCCTAAAAAACTGCTGGATTTATTTATTTCTTCCAGGTCACTTTGAAACTTTACCCTTTAGAAGTTTGTTCGGAAAATTATAAATTCATCAGAACAAAGTTACCAGCATGTACATTCAAAGAATGTTTATTTTTCAACATTAAGACGATCTCCTTTTTTATGCAATATTGTTTTGAAGACTACTTTACCTGGCACTGTTCCCTTTGTGGTTTGCGAAAGGGACAATCTAGGGGATCTTTCCTGGAAAAATAGTTGGAAATACCTGGAAAACCCCTTGGACCTTTTTCATATTTACGAACTCTGACATGTTATTTTAATACAAAATATAAAAATGATCAAATCTTTCTGTTCTTCAGATCTCGTCAGTCGCCATGGATATTGACTTTAAGCACAGTGTAGTCGTTATGTTCCACGACGGTTGCTGACATGTTGGATATCAAGAACTGACAGTCAGGAGATCTCAACACAGTTGCGCTGCTTTTCCGTACAGAGTTTCAAATCTCTACAATTGGAGCGACGGTCCCTTAGGCCAAAAAACAACTTTTACGGTTTCCTTACCAGAGTGCTTAACGAACCAACTGTTGTTCATCTCTTCTGCTCAAAATTTCAGTTAACTCAAGTTGACCTTAGTTTGCCAACGCAAGCGGTTAAAAGACAAGTCACATTCATAAGTTCATGCACTCACACAAAGAAAGATTCTTGGAACCAGTGAGTAGTTGGAAGAAGCTTGGCACATGAAGAAACGAAATAAGTGAAGACCACTTCGTGGGCTTTTTGCATCAGTTTAAAGCTATTGTAGTAGACTCTATAGTTTCTCGTGATTCCCCGTTCTAGCAATGACAGAGGATTATTCTTCTTAATTATCAAGTCATCAGTTGCTAGGATACCTAAGCTGTGTGTTGCCACTGATGTACCTATATGAAGAGTACTTTGTGTTAAGCTTGCCCACCAGTTGTTATGCCATATCTCTAAAAAGGTCATATACTTCAAAAAAGTGTTAGACATGGGTTAATTTTTATTAAAAATGTGAATTTAAAACGTTTTAAACTTCGACCGACTTTTACTAAAGAATGAAATTAATATTCTCTCTGGACATGGATGAAGTAAACAAAAGGAGCTTTTAATTCTTTTGTTCGTTGTTTTGGTTGCGTTACTATGATATGCAAATTAAGAGACCTCATGATGTGTTATGTATGCAAACTGGAATGGAATTGTAGTACTCCCAAGATACTTTGTCAAGATACTTTGTGTTAAAGTACAAGCAATGGTTAGGGATTTTGTTTTCAAATAAACCACAACACTCTTTGACTTCTTGCAAACATGTTTTGACAGCCATTAGCCCTTCCTTTAAAACTTAAAACCAGGTTTCCGCTGTAGGAGAATGAATTATAGTGAACTAGAGAGAAAGAAGTACATGCAATTTGTTGATGAAGGTTTTAGAGTTTTAACTTAGGCCTAATTTAGACGTTGAACTTGGCATGTGTCGAACCAAATGAGCAAGTAATTCTGTTCTTCTTCATTTGCATTAGATTGGACTTATGTAAAGTTTGACGTTTGAACTAGACCTTGGGAACGAACTTTAAAAACAATGCTACAATAAATGGCGCCTCTTTAGATTCCATTTGACTCCATTGGTAATTTAAACACCCGGACAAGCTTCCAATATATATAGGTCTTTTTGGCCACTTCAATGTAGTGGATTAAAAATTGGTGTCCACAATGGATTTATTGACTAGCGAGTCGTTTTATGCTAGTTTTTCCGCCAGTATTTTTTATCCTCATTTTACGTCAAGTTCTCTTGAATTGACGAAGGCTGCGTCGCTGTTTCGATAGAAACATTGGGGACCTTTAGCACTGCGAGTTTTGGGGCGACGGCGACGTCAGTGGTCGAGTGAGGGCTGAGGCGAAAGTAACGGTGTTGGCGCGAAAACACAAACATTTGGCTGTGTGTACCTCGGAGAGACACAGCGGCGTTTCATGATGGACTTTGTTTTCGACATGGACATATTTAAGAACTTCCGAGATTTACTTCTTCTTAGTTATATGGACAACACGACTGCTGACAACGAATTCGTTGCTTTATATAGCTGTTACTAGTCAAAAAATCTGGATTTTGACTACCAGTCGTACGATATGGCTTGCGCTTTCGTTGCAAAATGATATTAAAATGGATATTTCTTTTTCTTCCCGTTTTTAAAAATTTGTTTTCCTTCTTTTTTGTTTAGCAGTAGACATATTTGACGTAACAACAAAATGGTAAACCGTATGTTGAAACACCAAAACATATCAATTTTATTTTGTGATTGTGAACCTTGAGATAACAATTTAACAAATAGATTCCATGTTGGCGATGTTCAGTAATAGATCATAGATGACGTCAAACTGTGGTAAGAACAAAAATGTGGCATACGACGCGATAGCTGATCTATTACTGAACAGACGCACAAGAACATATGTTTTGTACAACAAAAAATTTAAAACTTTGCAATGGTGACGTCAGTCGTGCTTCTGTCCTCTAATAGGATCATAGGTGAAAACCAATCAAAATGGGAGAATAACTTAGGTTATTATATAAAAACTATAGAAGTTAACGTAAAATAAGCCTTTAACGAGCAGTCAATGGCAAACTACAAAAAGTCCAACTAAATATGCTTCTGCTGCCTCTTGTAAAGCCAGCACGGCAGAACTTTGGAATCGCAAATCCGTCTTGAAGTCTTGTGCAATCTCGCCGATTAACCATTGGAAAAGCAGTTTGCGAAGGAGCAAATCGGTAGATTTTTGGTAACGGCGGATTTCTCGAAGAGCAACAGTTCCTGGCCTGTATCGATGTGGTTTCTTCACTGCTCGAGTAGCTGGAGCGCTTTTGCGAGCTGCTTTTGTAGCAAGTTGCTTTCGAACCATTTTCTTCGTTAATTCCGGGTTGCTAAAGTTGTTCTTTCTAACTGCAAAAAGGGTGTTATTTTGAATCTTTTCTGTATCTACTTAACACTGTTCTCTCTACCATATCCAAGTTGTGATAACATGCAAAAATGTTGAGCACACGCTACTCTGATTGGTCGAATCTTTAACTGTAATATAGCGTGTGTCCATCATCACACCTTATGGGGATGGCAAGGAATCTCGCGGGCTGTTCATTCCAAATAAACTACCCAGAATAATGCAGAAACACGGGAGAAGCAAAACAAAATGTCAGATCTTTTGTGTAATTTAGTACCCGAACAAGCTTAAGGCAATCGTACAAAAGGTAATTTTCCGTGCAACTTGTCTCGGAACAATGAACGTTTGAACTGTGCCACAACTGCAATGAATCTGATGAAATGCGAGAATTCTAGTGTATTTTATTATTCTTGTAGTCCACAAGGAAGAGCCGTTTTATTGTAACATTTTCGGGTTCGTTTCTAATCTGTTGCTCTATAGGATCTCGGGTTATTCTTCGGAAAGCATTTTTTTTGCAGAGTTTCCTAAAATTGGCCGAGAGGATTTAGAGTCTGTGACAATTTTGGAAGTGAAAATTCGTGGGGAGAGAGGGAAACAATACGATACTCGTGGGGTTCAAAGTTGCGCAAGTCATAAAAACTATAGATTACAATTCTCTCGTGACACTGGTACATTTTCCCTTTTTTTACAACACTAAGACAGGAACTTTTCAAAATCATTGGCAATTTGTAAATGTAATGCAGGAAACTCTAGCAAATTTTTCTCCTCACCTCCTTTAAAAAACGTGTCGCTTCTCGTTCGACGATTTCTTCAATAGCCAGCAAGGTCCAAGGAAACTAATTGTTCCAGAAGACAAAGTTGCTGTCTCGAACCTGGGGCCTTCTTAAATAAAAACACACCATTTCCAGTAGCAAACAACTTTAATACAAATAAAATTGACGTTTACAAAAAGGTGCATTTAAAAATAGAGGCAAACTTGAAATATGCAAATTAGTTGTTGTTACAATCCGTGGACAAACATTACAGCAGACACTTCACGAGCGCCAAAAAGTATAATACATACAGTAAATCGGCAGAGGACTGTACAGGTATGAAATCTATAATACAATTCTATCGTATTAGTACAAGTCCACATATTTGAACGGCACTACCGCCAACCAAAAACACATCAACAATCTTTGTAACTTCACGCCCGTTCACCGCGTATTCTTCTTGCAAGCTGAATGTCTTTCGGCATGATGGTAACTCGCTTGGCGTGAATGGCACAAAGATTAGTATCTTCAAAAAGTCCAACTAAGTATGCTTCTGCTGCCTCTTGCAAAGCCAGCACGGCAGAACTTTGGAATCGCAAATCCGTCTTGAAGTCTTGTGCAATCTCGCGGATTAACCGTTGAAATGGCAGTTTTCGAATGAGCAACTCGGTAGATTTTTGGTAACGGCGGATTTCTCGAAGAGCAACAGTTCCTGGCCTGTATCGATGTGGTTTCTTCACTCCTCCAGTGGCTGGAGCGCTTTTGCGAGCTGCTTTTGTAGCAAGTTGCTTTCGAGGTGCTTTTCCTCCGGTAGACTTTCGTGCTGTTTGCTTGGTGCGAGCCATTTTCTTCTTCAATTCTCGAAATATGAAGCTTCTTTTCCCAACTGATGGCGATAGTGCAAAAACAGTGTTACCTTGTTTCCTTTTATATCGTTTAGCTTTGTTCTTTGCGGTATCTATATTGTGCTATAAGCACGTGGAAATGTTGATCATGTACAACTCTGATTGATGGAAACAAAGCATGTTTCCACAATTATACCCCTTGAGCTTTGAGGATTGTAAGGAATTTCGCGGGTTAGTTGTTACTTTAATTCGCATCAATTCCTGACCAAACGAAAAAATTTGATGTTTACAAAATATTCCAAAAAACTAACACGAACTATTAAAAACTGTAAATTTGCTTCGTCAAAGGGCTAACGCTTGAAACGGCATCTTCTCAAACAGAACCATGGCGACGAACATATATTTATACCTTGGATTAATTTTGGAATATGTTTAATGTTAATGAGGTAAGAATCGCAGTCCAACTTTAAATTTCGTGCGAAAACCTATAATCTAATGCTTGCAATGGAGAAAGTTTTCACACCTGTATCGAAAATTAGCAAAATAAAAGTGCTCGTAATTGGTCTGGTATTCGGATTTTATATACTGCCATAACAACTATAAAAACATAAAGACGGACGGTTATGTTGATGTTCTAAACAAAAGAAATCATCAAGATTCTCGAAGTACACCAACTGATGGCCGCTTTGACGCGTCAGTTGCAAACGCTCTGTGGATAGAGATCCTCGCTCTTAAACAGATTTCGAAAAGCCCCTTCGATTCGGGAGCGATCAGTATTTATCATTTATGGGAGTATTGGGTTGGATAAAAAAACGTACAGGGTATGAAATATTTTTTTTTGTAAATTTTATGGGGGTTTACAATTTTCATGCACTATTTATAAATATGTGACGGGGTATGAAATTTATGAAAGTTGCGGAGCTAGCCAGCGCATTTCCGACTCAACAGATTTTAGCATTGCCTATGCTGGCCGTATTTATAAATTTTGTTTGTCTGAAAAATAAGTCTATTTCATTTATCAGATTCTATTTTGCGTTATCAACTCCCAAATAGTGTATTCAAATGATTTTCAATTGTCTTGTTGAAAAGTTAAATGAAAATTCAATCTCCAAGATGTCGGCCAAAATATCGACTCCAAGAGCTGCTTTATTTTCATTGAAACCAATTAACAGCAAATGCAGGGTGACCAAATTGAAGCTTGGATGGTAAATATTGTTTGTGCTAAATGTTAATTCAATCAGACAAATAGTTTGGATTTTTTTTTTGTGAGGTTTTTGAATTCATCATAACTTCAAGAAAATATGTT
>JAOCPT020737408.1:0-25383 GCA_026546935.2 Palythoa grandiflora
ATTGACAGTTCAATGTCTCCGAAACTTTTGCGAGACTTGATAGTTAATTAATTAATTAATTAATTAATTAATTACTAATTAAGAATTGAAGCCATGTTATAGAACATATATTTGTGTTGTGGAAGCAATAACGGGAAGGTCGAATGGAATATTACCCATTGCAAGACAATTCTGGCCTCTGATTGGCTGTATTAAGCATGGGATAAAACAGGATACAGGATATACGTATTTCATAGATATGCTTTACTCACCCATCTCTCTTTTCCTATTTTCCATGTCGTTCCTAACCTTGTACAAGTTACTTGACTTGCTTGTTTAAATCTTTAGCAATCTTCTTCGATAGTTTTTTTGTCAACTCTTTATTACCTGCCTAACCAACATCTTCTCTCTCTACTTCCTACTTCCTTACTACATACTTTCCTATCAGATATGTCTGTACTTGTGACGGAGAAACCGGCTTGGGCAATTATGGATCGAGCTTCAAGATACCAGAGTTCAGTCAATAAAATCGAGAATTCAGATTATTGGAATCTACTGTACAAGTTGGGGCAATCATGGTTCCAGCTTCAAGATACCAGAGTTTAGTCAATAACATCCAGAATTCAGATTAGTGGAATCTACTTCACAATTTGGGGCAATTATTGATCCAGCTTCAAGAATCCAGAGTCCAGTCAATAAACTCCTTAGTTCGGATTGGTGGAATCCACTTCACCAGTTGGGACAATCCAGAATCTAGCTTCAACAATCCAGAGTCCAGTCATACATGTTATAGCTTCTTGTTACCACATTTATTTCAAACATTGAAAACTTTTTTCACGCAGTGATTTTGAAGAGCATATAGGTGAAGGAAATAAAGCGGCTTCTCTTGATGTATGGGATGGGGATGCTCTTTGGAGTCTAAAATCCCAAAATCTATAAGGTAGATTGCTGGATCCTTCTTCACCAGTTGTCGGCATTAGGAACATCTCAGTTTTACCTTTCATAAAACCAACTGAGGCACACCCAATTTTAAACCTACTAGTTTTGTCCCTCATAAATTAAGTGTTGAATCTAATTTTTGATAAAAATAAATTGTCTAATGTATGTGCATTCTTTCAACCTAATGGCATTTTCATAAATTTGTCTTCACATTTTTTCTAGACAATTTTTTTTTCTTTTTTAAGAAGAACTATATAACCCTTTGTGATGAAACAGTAATATTAAATCCTATTATATGTATTGCATGTAACTGGAAAATTTTAAAATTGAAATATTTGAAAAAAACATGAGGTAATGCCTAATGACCGTGCAATTAGTTTCTCGTTTTTAAACACAATTTTGCAGGCAGCTTGAGCAGATCAAGGGTGATTTCGGAATCACCAATAATAGCACAATCGAGTTTTACAGAACTGACTAAAATGTAATCGTAAGTGTTAAATTGTTACAATGCACTGAACGGAAAACAATGTCTCTTAGAGTAGATCGAGAGCATCTGACCGGTAGTTTTTGTTTTTTGTTTTTTTAAATTTCTGAGAAAAAGAAGCTGTCAAAATATTCCATCTATAGAAAATTTCAAGTTGCAAATTTACACATCAGTTTGACTCCTGGCTTTTGTTATCATTTATTTGGAAGGTAAATTACAGTAAAATCTTGTTATTTTTCTGGTTTATTATATATACGCAGGTAATATACTAAGAGAGTGCTTATTTAGATTCGAGCCATGCAGCTCGGTTATAGTGGGGATACGATGGCTAGCTAGCTAATAGTTCAATGGGTGTGTTTACAGTACCAGGTAAAGTTATCATCCTCGTTGTAGAGACATTAGTTTCTGAAAGCGAAATTCTAGTAAGCTGCTAGTCAACTTTCTCAAATAAACACAATTTTAAAACTTTTATGAGAAAATGAGACATAAACAAATCCATTCCGGCAAGCTTGTCAGCTTGGTTCAGCTCCACGTTTGCCTGAGGCTTTGTTATCATCAACACTTTGATCACATACGAGCTGGAGAGGACAACGTTCTATTCGCTTGATAATAAAGTTAGCTTAGAAACTGGTTTCGTACAACGAAAATGTTCTCTGTTGACGATGGCTGTTTGCTTGTGTCACAGTACGTTGTATAATAAACATCTCAACACAAGCACAAACATTCCCAGGGGCGAGACCTGAAACAGAAACATAAACAAAAGAAAAATTGCAAAGGAAATATTTAAACTGTATAGCTGACCGTGCATTGACTGGCCTTCTATTATATATGAACTACAATGAAAGATTTAACAAAGAATAGAACAAGAATAGAAAAGACTGGGATAAGATATTTGAGTCGAGACTGCATGGATTCAAAAGCAAAGATGGAATGGTGTAGTTACCCACTTCAGTGATTGTGATTCAGCTCCGAATGTTTTTCGCAAATTAGCAAACTACGTTTATATACCTTCAGTTTTCACTGAAACTTGTTCTCAACCATTTGTGTAAGGTTTCCACACCAACATTTAAAAATATTTTGAGTGTTAGTTAAAGAGAATGAAAAAATTAATTAAAACTAATGAGCATAATATAGTTTTAAAGTATCACGTTTATAAGCTGAAACTTAGATATCCATATTGTGTTGTAGAAATAAGAGAAAATGTCTGGTTTTCGCCCTCCAGGAATGCCTTTTTAAATGATTTGAAAGATTAACGGATTAAGTTTTGGCCCGCACTTGGCTAAGATTGCATGCAGCCGTTAAAACCTACCCGAGCGTTATACAAGTCAACAATATTCAAAATTTATAAGTTTATTTTTCAAACTAGCTGTTTGAATTCTTTCCGCTTGAATACAAGAAAACAGTTAAACACAAAGTGTAAACTTTGAGTTATGTGATAAAACACCGTAGTTTTTAGGTAAAAAGGTCATTTTGGGTGCGGTACGACTAATTTGGATACTCCTTACCAACCATTACACCAGAATGGAATTTTTCGCCAGATATTATTAAAACTGATTTTAAATTCGGCTGTCAAATATGTAAAAGCAAAAAACGCCTACGTTGATGAATAGCAAGATTTGTTTTTCACAGATTTTTGCTGCGCAAACTGCAGTTAAAGAATAGCTTTTCTCCCTTTTAACGTAAAAAAGCAAAATCCGTTTAGAAATAAACTTTTGATTTCTTTTTAAGGCTTTCAACCAGCCCAACATCCGCATTTTAGGCGAAACATAAAAATAAGCTTTAGAAAAGACCTCAATATGTGTCAATCTACCGATCAAACGAAGCGATTGCTTTTCAAAGGTGTGTAAACTTTATAAGCCTCCTTTTAATTGCAACGTATTACAATTAGTATGCAAAGTTGTTGCATTAGAACTATGATCTTGGGTCAGTGTTAATCACAAATTTCTGACATCTCGGATGTAAACACGTCCCAGCAGTACAAATCAACTTTTCTCAAATCAAACAACCTTTGAAGATAAAAGCTTTTTCGATATTACTGAAGGTATAATCAAAATGGCCAAATTTACGAACAAATTGAAAAATAAAATTTTCTTTGGAGCTTTCATTCAATTTCAATAAACATTGGAAGTCTTTTTTCTTTACCACACTTTTCTGATCTAACAAGAAAGAAAGTATTGTAAGCAAACAGTGTATGAAGTGTTTGTGTTGACGCTATAAAGTATAAAGCCTGTTTGTTACCAACTAAATCGCCTTTTTTAAGAGTAATACATGTGATGTGTTTGCGTGTGGCCATAATATTAGCTAATGCCCGAATACCTGATTAAATTGTAATCCAGCACTTTCTCAGACTACCGAAACATCGAAAGCGAACGCAAAAACGTTTTTTCTAAAACTTTACCCTTATTAAAGAAAGATTTAGAATTTCGAGTGTTTTGCAAGCCGAACGCGACTTCTCGTTTGTTTCTGTAAAAATAAAACTCTAAAATACCAGAAAGCGTGGAAGTTAAAATATACAGTCTTCTATTAATCAATAAAGAAGCGCTTCGAACGCTCTTCCACCTTCGACATACGTGTCAAACAACTGTCATGCCTTTCTCAATGTGTTTACCAGCAAAAATTAAAATTTGCAAATGAATAGCTTGCACCATTAGAAAGTCTTATCAACCGCTCACTCAAGATGAACAAATCTTACGAATCTTTTCAAGCTTAAGTTGTGTCTGATAAATCGCAGATAAGAATTATATTCGTGAAGGGGATGAAAGATCCAACTCGCTTTTTAGTTTGTCACGTACGTAGATAAATAAACAACAACAAATTCAGTGACATAACAATTTTATCGTTCAATGAAATGCGCCAACACGGCATTTTTTGTGTTCATTTTTGTTACTTTTTTTGGAATTCCGACCAAATTAAAAGTCTAAGTTTGAAAGCCGCAGTTCCTCGCGTATCTAAGTTGTCAAGATTTTATAAAATACCACTTCATTTGCATGTGATTGCAGATAGTGAATTTTCTAACCGGACGTCAGAGGGATTTGCGTCTTTACATTTGGACATGTTTTTGAACGAAGCTGCTAGTGTTTAGCGAGATATATTGAACAATATATAAACACAATTAATGGGAATTCGTGTTCTCTAATTCAACGAAAACATCTTTTATTTATTTCTAACTGTGAAATCCAAAGAGCGACAATGATGTTTGTAAAGTTAAGTTTTGATGTGCAAGCGATCTTTTTTTTTTTCAGCCGATCCGTGAGGCTGACAGCAAGCCATAGATTGTAAATTAACTTTTAAGAATGGTCCCTATTGTGAAACAAATTTATCGTAATCAAAATAACACCAACAGTATTAGCTGGCGATTTATTTTCTTTGACACAGTATAATAGAACAATTTTATAATTAAATGCAGGCGAAAATATAACACACAAAGGGATTACGCTTGCAAACGTGAATGAATGAAGAAGTTTGTCGTTAAATTAGTTCATTGAGTTTCCGACTGCGTGATATAAAAGTTCCTGGATAAATTGACGCCACTAAGCCTCAAAGCACAAAGAGATCATGTTGCTAAACTATATTGCAATTTTTAAGTGCCCATAGATATCGCACTATGCCGACAGCATTGTTATAACCCTCATGTTATTGCTCGGCTAGACGCGAGAAGATTTTCGCGGTGTCTTAATGGACGAGGTTGGATTTGAATAAAAACAACAAAAACGCCGAACAATAAAGGCGGGGTGAAAACGTAACTAAAACATAAGAACCTGCGGGTTGATTACAATTTCATTAGTTCACAGCTTTCTATAGAAGACCCAGAAGTTTGCTAATAAACCTAGCGCCCAAAACACCTGAGCTTTTTAAGTGAAAAAGACAAAAGGAAATTGTTGCAAAAACGCGTCGCTTTGATCTCGCGCTAGCCGACTTCTCTCAAATGCTGTAGACATGATGACCAAAAAGAACTCCCCCAAAACAAAATAAATTTATTCCACGCAATTATAATTTCATACAGGAGCAAGGTTGACGGGCAAATTATCTAGCCGAGGCGTTAGAATAATATTATGTGTGCAGCTGCTGCATTTGACAGAATTTTCTGTCGTGCGATGCCAAACGATTTCACACATTTAGTGGGAAAAGGCGTCTTATCTTTTTCTCTATGACAAAAACTACCGCTTTAACTGAAGAAAGAGAGAGAAACAATACAACAAGGAGGCAAAAGCAAAATGCAAGAATTTACTGTAACTTTTCTCTAAGATCATATCGTTTTCTATAATACGGACAAGGGCCCAAGTTTGTTAGCAATTAAATAGACTTTGTGATAACGCCAAAAAGTATAAAACCAAATGTTTGGCGTCTATACAAAAGAAAAGCTTTTAACGAGAAATCTCTTGACCATTTTAAGAGGAAAGAAAAGGCATTTGAGAGATTGGTTTTCTCTTCTGCTCCAATCAACAAAGATAGATTGTGTCTCTTGTTTGAATACGGATCAAATTGCATATTTATTTTGAAAAAAGGATATTAGGACTTCGAAAATGTTGTTTGAGCGAGTGCTTGCAAAACAATGCATTTCTTGTTAGACAGAGAATGCTGCCAGCCGTAATTAGTAGTGATAAGAACTATATTTTCTGCAGTGTGGTTTTATGTCTCTGAATCATAAATAACACTATTTCTGAATCATAATCAATATTATTTCTTATTAATTTTACTTCGGTCGTTGATGTATTAAAGCAAATTACATTACGGGAAAATACCATTTGGAAAATAGTCGTTCGAGAAAAAAATATTTATTTGCCTCCCAGGTAGAAATGTTATTAGTCTTATTAACAGGGATGTTGTTTTTCTTTTCAGCTCTTTAAAATATAATTATTCGTTTTTCTTGACTGTTATTGATAAAGGCGAAGTCAGATTGCTTACAAATAAAATCGTGGTTCATGGTCATAGCCTTAAAATCAAGTTAACTGGCAAATTGTCTTGAGTAATAACGGTTGCAAATCAACATTTATGTTAGGGATTATACATTTAACATCTTCCGCTGCAATCCCATATCAATTTCGAAACAAATTGTTCCCTTCGAGCGAGTGATTAAATTGTTTAAATAATATAATTGTGGTCGGAAATTAGTTTCTGTTTTTTTACTTTTGAAGTTTTTTGTTCGTATTATTTTATCAGAAAGTCAAAAGAAGTGGAGCAGAACCAATTTGATGTAAAAAATTCTAAAATATAACCCTGGGCTGTCTGAAATTTAACAGTTTTTTTCCGGAGTTGTGTTTGGTTTTGAATTGCACACAGCGACATGCACAAACAAAGTTGAACTTTTCTTTTAATATGTTTGCATTCTACTTGTAATTTAGATGGGTAAAAGTTTTAGATATCTAGAAAATAAATTAACAATCTCTGAACTGGCTATTTTTAGTTAAGAAAAAGAAACAGTCAAATTATGCGAGATCATTTATTGGCAACTAAAATAATGTTATGACTTATGAAAAGTTCGCATAATGACAAAAAAAAAAATGAAATTATTAAGCTAAGCACTTCTGTTCATTTTTTTTTTTTTTTGTCTTTTTTTGCCTATAAAACAAAAAACGTATTTGCCTTAAGGCTATGAATACCGCAGAGAAGTTGAACTTTCAATTTGACCTAATATATACAAAAATAACAAAAACAAACCTTATTGACAGTCTTCGTTTAATATTCAAAATAAACTAGTATTAGTAAGAGCTGTATGCTTAAGTTGAACCCAGACCAATTGACAAAACTGAACATAATAAAACATGGGTATGGCTCCAAAAAATTAGAAAAAAAATTCTATCCCAAAAAAATAGAACTCCCAAAGGCAGACATCGAAAACTACCAAAGATGCTTCTTGTCAGGTGGTCTTGTTGTATAAACACTAACCGCATCCTGAGTTACAATAGCTATACCACTTTTATAGTTTTAACTTCAAATTAAACGAGTATCCCTAAATTTTCATCTACCTAGTATTTGCTTCTTAATCTTTTAAATATTTATTATTTTCGTAAGCAAATTAATACATTTTCAGTCTGAGATGCAAAATTTAATTTTTGGCCCTTTGCCCAAAGTTATCTAAATTAACCATTTCTTTTCCACTCGGCAAAAAACTTTGGAACCAAAAACTAAAAAAAATTCAGTGTATAAGCAGAATTTGAAAAAGAATTATACTAACCCTAACTGCCAAAACAATTACTAAACATACAAATATGAGAAATAATCGCTTTCAATGTTTGAACCAAGGTTCTGTGTATTTTTTTGCGGCAATATTTACACTCTAAATTTTCGAAACTTGAGATGCTTTCAAATGTAAATATTCTCATAAGATTTCGCCTACTGGATGACGGAAACAGAATAATTCTCTAAATTATATTTATTATGGCTGTCGTTTGAAAAATAAAAGGTTTGGTTTTTTTTTTGCTAAAATGCAAAACTATTTTCTCGTAAACAAACGCTCTACACACTTATAATATTAAACATCCTGGCTTTTGAAGAAAATAGTAGTGTAATGTATTTCAGAAGCTATAAGATGTTGAAACAAATACAGAACAACGTTCAACAAATTATTTTCAAAAATATGAAATTGTAACAAACAATTTAGCGTTTGCTGTGACCCAATTTTATTGTAGAGTCCCAACAATCTTAAAAATATGATTTAACACGCCCGCAGTTGAAACGAGGAAAAACTATATATTCAGTCATAGATGACAAAATCTTTTTTAACATTAGGAAAGTCAACAAATTTATCTGAACGAGTTTCCTTTATCGTTGACCAAAATACTTAATATGACTCTTAGCGAACCGAAAGTAGACCAGAGACTAACCTTTCATTTTTTATTGCAGCTTTCTTTGGTAAGCAATTATTATTCTAAAAATTATAAACAGCCAAAAAAAAACTAATTTACAACTTCGCAATGTCTGTCCGAGATAATTGATTTTAGTTTTAAGGATCGCCATAATAATATTAGCACCAACTTCACCAATTTATCTCCCAATATGACAAGAAGATTTATCCAAGGACAAATTTGTTGAGACCTTGTTTTCTTTGCCGACTTAAAACCTTAGCAAACGAGGAACTTTCATCAAAGTTGTCTACATGTTTGCTTTAACCTATGATCATGATTTCCTAACAACTAATGCATTCTACTGTGTTTAATTAAAGAAGACACTTGCGATCTTTTGATGCTTCTAGCGGATTGTTTGAGCATAAACAGAAAATGGCTGATAGTCCAAAATATAATCTGTGTGCTTTGCTTTTCTCGCGTTGTCTCAAATCATTTTAAAAGGTTTGGTCCACAAAACATTGTCGAGTAAACACTTCTCAGACTATTTCAACATGTTATTCTACAAAATATTTTCCTTCCCATTATGGAAATGCAGTTAGAGAATCTTCCTGTTTCATCGTGTTTGTAATATGGAAGTAAATACTTCAGCTCAAATCGAAAACCAATCAATTTTTTGCCTCTCACTAAACAGTTGAAACAAAAATAAGAAAGACATACAAAACGCTTTGCCTTTGATAATCAAAATAGTTTTATAAATTCAAGATGGATAAGGTATTTGATGATAATATTATTGACTGAGAAGGCAAAAAAGACTTTATGTATTATTATGACAGAAAAATTTCAACAACTTGGAGTTAGTGGATAGCTAGTTCTGAGTCTGCAAAGTTTTAGATTGCTTGGATATTAAACTATTTAGGTCGTTCTGCTTGGCTTCTCAAGAAGGCATTCATTGTAACCACAACTGTTAGTATAAAAGGCGTACCGCGCGCTTGTTCATCCATCGCCGACTTAAGCTCGTTCAATCGACTATTAACAAGGAAATTAAACTTTGCTCTATCATCGGCTTTTATTTTTATCAAAAAAAAACCTTTTAACAAAATTTCACGCAACATTAGCCCCTTTCAGAAATGATTTACGAATGAACTGCAATGTTAAAGTTAGGGACACTCCCTCAATGGCAAACTTATATTTAACCTTGTTCTATTTATGAGTAAATCTTTTTCAAACAAAATAACAAACCACATTCAGGAACGGCCAGTATTAATTGTTTAGTGGAACATACTGTAATATTATCGCGTCAGCTTTTATTGACTTTGATAAACAGTAAAAGAAAATTTAGCTTACATTCACAAATTCACCGCTTAGCAGTCATGTAGACTGATGTTTGAAGGGACGGTTTGACCGTCTGTGTTGTCCCTCAGATGCATTTTTAAAACTTAAGACATTTGTAATTCTTGAAAGTAAATATGTAACAAACAAATTCTCTAAGGTTTGAGTTCTTAACACAAGAAAGACATTGAAAAGCTTTTGTATAATTCTATTTTTGTGAGATTTGATCAAAGCGGCAAAATTGGGTAACACTATGTTTAACCTCTTTGCCTTAAATGTATCATGCTTTCATATAACCGTGTCATCCAAGTTTGCACTCTTCGCCAAAGGGATTTTTTGTAAGTTAACCTTTAGTAAACACAACTAACAAAAAATAAATCAATCTAGCTTTTCTCATCAAACTTTGTTCGCCTTGATCAGAATTTGTTTTGAAAGCTATCGTTTACCGTAATTTGTTCTCTTATATTCAAAAAACAAACTTGTTGACTACAATAGTTGTTTTTATTTCATAACCTCTGTTTGAAATGATTTGATTTTTTTGCTTTGCCTTTAAGTTCTGTGTGTCTTTAGCCGAAAGAACTTCAGATGAAAAAATCAGTGGAAAAAGCTTTTGACAGTCGCCGGAAGATGACACGTCACTTGGAGGGAAAACACTAAAAACATCTCCAATGCTCTTGCATTTTTATTTAAAAAATTTAATGAGAAGTGAGTACAAAGGTAGATGCTCTATAAAAATTTCGAAGCCGGGGTGTTCAAGCAGACACAGATAAAAACCATATGAGTAAATCTACTTGGCAGTCGTCAGTTGCTTAGCACTAATTTTTGAAAGGAAATTGCGACATATCCTGAAGTTGCAGCTGACAAAACAACTTTAGTTTTAACTGCGAAGACAGTTTGTTTTTGACCGACAAAAGTCATCGATCTTTTTTTTTAAAAAAAATGCCTAATAGTTTCTGCTCCTAAAAATACGAAACGCAATGGCCAAAATGAATTTATAGGAAAAATACTTGTTTATTCATATTTTGTCAGTTTGGCTTCTCAATAACAGACCAAAACCAAACAGACATCTAAACACATTTATCTACTTAAATTGTTAGCCGAACAGAAAAAGTTTTCATGGCAACTTCAACTTAAAATTCGAAATACGTTTTTCAGTCTCAATTGCGACAAATTCGTTCCTTTTTTTTCTATAGCATTTCTTTTGCTTCAAGAAAGAAAGACATCGTGGTACTAACAATTTCGAACTAATGAAAACGCGAGATACTTTAAATTGTTTGGCCTTATTTTTGCTAAGACAGTGCGTTTAACATTATTGTTGCAACATAAAACTTCAAACCATACTTTTAAAAACCTACTGCACCTCTTTTGTTGCAAAATGATGAAAGCCATTTTAAACTTTTTTAGTTAAAGTTCAAGAAACACTTGCAGCGTTGCCTTCGTTGCCTTTGGTTTTCGGCTCTATTTTAGTGTCGCTTGTTTTGGAATGCTAAAAAAAGAAATAGCTTGGATTAAGAACTTCCTGCAAGAAATATTACTGCTAATCCTGTTGTCAGAACTAATGTCATCAAAGTCCAACACAACTTGTCACGGCCTTTCAAACAGAGAACTGAATTACAAGTAGAGGTTTTGCGGCTCTTCGCCTGAATCACCACTTTAGAAATAAGTTTAATCGCTGAATGAGTTCCTTTCAGTTTTAATACATTGCTTACAATTAACCACATCTACATTTGAAACGTTTTGTTCTCTAAAAAAGTGAAGAAGAAGTTTCATAGAATTATAAAAAAGCTAAATTAAACGTAAACGAAGAACTATTGTGCACGTTGTTCCCACTACAATGTCTGTTTACAATTCTGTGTTTGTACTCTTTGTACATCATAGAATCAGGGAAACCCTAGCAAAGCTGTAGCAAAAACTACAAGAAAAGTTAAGGAACCACAACTGTAAAAGATCAGCATTTGAAATTTCATTGGAATTTATCTTTTGTGGGACATGGTAAATAGCAACCGTTGTATGCAGTCCTGAACAATGGCGGCTCACTAGAACAAGGCTTGATGAAACATGACAAATCTCGTTAGACGAGACAACTTTACATTTACTTTATGCCAAAAATACATTATCACCACCACGATTATATCTACATTTTCTCGTAGTTCAATTTGTTGGCTATAGCAACATGTGAAAGCTTTTGCGACCTTCACAAGCCGTTTTCTAAATTTCCTCTAGGTCACCTTTCAGTTTTTTGTCACAACTATGAGAAATCCTTTTGTATCACAGTACGAAAAGAAAATTGCAGAAACACCGGCAAAATCCCGTTTTGCAAAGTTCGATTTTAAAACTACAGGTAATAACACAAAAAATACTAATTTTACAACTTCTGAGGTACAGATAAAAAGAGTTAAAAGCGACATGAACACATTTCTAAACACAGCTAGCAACGGAATCGTTGTGGCACTTATAATTCATACCTCTGTCAGTTTTCTTCACACTTTCCCCATTTGAAAAACGGCTCAGAATTGTAAAATTCTTTAATTAAATGCTTCGATCAAATTCATGTAGGAATCTGTAGAAGTTTTGTATTTCCATCACGTTAAATACAAGGTTTCATAAAGTTTGTTTTGAGCGGTTGGGCTGTTTAGTTTATGTAGGCTGAAACCCCAAACAGAGAATTTCAAAAACCAATAACCATGCACACGTCAAACATTAAAGTAATCGTTGTAGGAGAACTTCAAATACCAAAGAATGATGATATGTTGACGAAACTCAGTAGCCCGCCTCTATAAGACTATAGCTTGGCAATTTGTGTACTCTATTCAGTTTACTTCAGTGGAAAAAAGTATGCTAACAGCCTACATCGTGCAAATATTTGATTCATAATAGCAAGTGAGAGGATTGCTAAGTCCACTACTGTTAACTGTAAATTTGTTTTTTCTATAAAAAGGTTTTCTTAACTCCGAAAACCACTTTAATGCAATTCGACCTTTTTCAATATGATTTACGAATACTTTGGATTTTGTCAATGGCTAAAAGATACTGAATTTCGGCACTCTATATAACATGAAATGGGTCTACAAGGACAGCCTAGGAAGGTATTCAAATTTTCCCGTCAAATTTGTCTATAGATTTCACAGTGCAGTGGTCTTTCTTTAGCCATTAGTCAAAGCTAGAGACCAGAGTCGGAAATTCCTGTCTAATCTTGAGAACTTGGTGACAGGAGGCACACGCGGAAGATCAGTGGCCACCTAAAAACCACGAAACACTTCGGTCAACAATCAGTAATCTTCACTTCTTTTTTTACTAAAAAGTTATATTTTCCGACTGTGCAACCGTTTGCAGACCAATAATATACGTGAACTGGCCGCAACTGAGCTCTCTTGCATGTAGTGATTCTGATATGTTTTTACAGCCGCTGCTTTGTTCTTAAAAAAATAAAAGAATAATTGGACATTCCAAGTTCTAAAAGCTTCTAGACTTGGGTGGTCCTTTCTATGTTTATTGACCGCTCGTGAGAGATATAAAATGATTTGGGCTTTTGTCGCGTGGCTGTGAAACCATGTGTTTGATATTACAGAGATCCTGACAATTGCTATATGAGCTTTTTCTTACAGCGACATGGCTAGGACACAACGCTTAAAGTTCTTTTCCTTATGTCAAGAAAGTCAGTTTGTCCCTTCTCGAGTTTCGAAGCCATTCAACGTGACAGTTCGTGACATACTCTTTCCTCCCTCGTGCTTTGCTTGTCATCAAGTTGCTGTAAAACTTATTTGGGTCAAACACTCCATCCCCTGAGTATAAAATGTAGGATCTAAATAGGGGGCTTAGATAACATCAAGAGGAAACAACTAAACATGGATTTTCAGACATTTGGTCTCCAAAAGGGTTTAGCTGGAGACAAACATCTTGCTAGCATGGTGAACAAACCAGAGCACGTTGAAATATTTCTAATCCACAGTTAGTTTCTGGAAGGAGGGATTACATTCTTAATTCTGGATAGTTTTTGAAACACGTGGGGGAATGATTTCAAAACCTTATGCCTACAAATCAAGATAAACCTGATAAAATGCCGATTCTTATCACTTCGAACTGTCTCAGGCCATATTGGTCTTATCACACAGAAAGGAAAAGAAATTTGAATACACTGACTAGCTTCCTCTCTTGTTTTTTTAAAAACTTTAGTTATTTAAACGCTTTCAGTGTTAAATAATCTTCCTCAAAAATATTTTTGATGTCATATACTAGGAAAGACTATAATATTTTATATACAGCTTTGGTATATAAATTACAAACAAAAAGTTTAGTGAAGCTTTTGGCAGGATACTCTGGATTGAGGTCTTGCTTCGTGTGACAGAAGTATCAACTTGCTTTAGAAAATTAAAAGCAAATTTTTCACAAACAAACCCTATTCGGTTAAGCTTAAAATTTTAGGAAAATTTACAGCTAAGCGCATGGGAATAAATATCCTACTGCTACAGGCATAGTAAATGTCGAGATGAAACGAAAACAACAGAAAGCAGACGACTGGTTCTAAATGTTTCATGCAAGCTGTAATATCCGTTTTATCAAAACGATTACTATAAACAAAAGTCTTGTTATGGTATATTTCCTTGTGCTCTGCATGGCACATAATGTTTGACAAAAAGAAATGTTACATCAGACACGAAATAAATTGTTCCAGATTTTTTGTTTTCACCTCTCATTACTTGGTAGAAATGGGCCATTGAATTGAGAAAAGATTTGTTGGATAAATATCCTCTGCTTGAGTCGATAAAAAGATGCCGACTCTTCAAAATTGGTTTGCGCTTTTTCAAAATCTGCATTTGTGATGCCGAAAAACTCAGTTTTATAAAAGATAACTACGTGATTATTTCATTAATTAAAGCACCTTCGGTTCTTTTGAAATTCAGGAGAGGGATTTCGAAGGAGGTTTGATATTGAAATAACTAGGTTCTTCCAAACATGAACTCTGCTGTCTGAAGAAACATTTACACCTTAAAATTGACTCAGCTAAACGAAAATTACATTTCTTGACTCAAAATTGCCCTACCATCAAAACATGGGGGTTACAGATTGACTGAAGAGAACAATGGATGACTGTATAGCTTTTCCGGCACGTTTGGAAGAAGATTTGATGCCGGCTCGAGGTGATAACTGTATTATATTAATAAGTTCTTCACTTCTCTAGAGATTCACTGCGGGACGTTGTTTGAAGTGGTAGTAATTATTGGTAGTAATAATCTTTCCGCAAAAAACCGACCGACTTATGAATTCTGTGGTAAGAAAGTCCCTTCACCTATTTTGAATACAATTTGTTTTAACGCGTCCTAATATTATTGCTTCTCCGAACCACTTTAATAATCATACGAAAAACTTAAACGGATATCGTAGTAGAATTCTGTTGGTGTTAAGAAAACGGCTAAGAGAATTGTCTTTTAAAATAACTTCAGTGCTAGTTTATGCTATAGAACAATAATTTAAGAGAATCTTTAACACGTGTTCGAATAGAACAATGCTGGGGAGAACATACCTGCTTTCTTGTCGCCTGGTTGTTATCGCTTTTAAAGAGTTTTAAAGAAGTATTCCCTCTTTCTGACCTACACGTTAGAAGGATAAAATAAAAGTGTAATCATCTTAACATGTGTATACAGCGCCAGTCCTCAACTCAAACTAGTATTTGTGGTTTGGAAGCATCATTTCTGCGGAGCGGTAATCTAGTTAGGCCATAAGGATGGCTGAAAGGGTCACAATAGAACATGTGACACAAACATCAGCGCTGAACAAACTTGACCTTCGTCAAACAAACTAAGAAGTTAACTTTTAGAGAAACAACTTAACGACCAATGATTGCTAGTACAAGCCAGAAAATATTGAAGGAAATCCGGAGTGAATAAAGTTTTCCATTGCGAGTTGCTGTCAGGGTGTCGAAAATTAGTATTGCACATCTGACACAAACCAGAGAACAAAAGAAAAGCGAAAAGTTTTACCTTCCCGAGATTCCCGAGAAAACCGAGTCCATGGTCTTGGCTTTTTTCCGACGTTTTGACTGGTGGCACACTCTTGCTTATTAAAATGAAAAATAAACGCAATTTTATACCAGTAAAAGTGGCAAACACGAGCTTAGTATGTATGCGCTTATTATAACAGGGCGCTAAACTAACATCGGCTATGTTTCTGGTTAGTTAAGAGTATTTCGAGAAACATGATCCTCCACAAGAGTGCTGCTTTAAAAACACTATGCAAAGTTTGTAGAGTATTGTGTTTTGGCAAGTGTAGAGTCTGCTTACAAATTCAGAGCAATCATGGCAGCGGTACATTCGCAAAGGCGGGGTGTCATTTCGGCCTTTCGTCACCTAATCGAACATTTCTATCAGTGTGTGCAGACCTGACAAGTTCTAGTGATGGGAGCTTTGTAAACACACTGAAAACCTCTAACAAGTTTGTTGAATATCAAGACTTTCGTTCGATGGAAACGTTGTCATTTATTCTTTCTTTGTCGAATTTAGGAAGAAAACAGACGGTAGATTATTCAGAGTGAACCGCCGTCAGAAAAAGACAAATTTTCATGCATTTCCTCCACGGGATTCCTGGCTAAGACACTCAAAATACAATTATTTTTTTAAAGTGCTTTCACATTTGCGGAAGTATACGTAAAGACGCCGCAATCACATTTATGCGTTTACAGCGAATAAAATATTAGTGAGCGGTGGACAAACTCCGCAACTCTCAATGCAATGCCTTCTTATGAAAATTTAGGTGTCTAATCTGTCAAATATTTGTCAAATCGGGCAAAGAAAGTGTCGATTTTTCGATTATTTTTAATTAAAAAATGTAAACTCTCAGATGTGTTTGGCAGAAGAAGCAAACTCACTGTTATTAACAATAGACTATCTATTTGCAATCACAACCCAACAAACGAAAGCGTTTAGGTGCCCTCGCACACAGAGTTGACAAATGAATTGGTTTGTAAGAAATTTATTTTACTGAACTAACAAACTGATAGTTTGCTAAGATTGTAAATTTACAAAACTTCTTCCCAAGGTTAAAATAAATAAGTTTAACAGGAGTGTTAAATACACAGATCACAACATTACAAGAACCCTAAAGCCGACTTCAAGGCTTGTCAGTATGAATATTTTACAATTTTGGCCTTCACTGACACTAAGGACCAACCTCACCTGTTTATAAAGTACGAGCTAGTTTTTTTTTTAACTCCAAATAATAGTTCTACACACAAAACTCTATGTAACTAAGCTTATAAATCATATTCGAATTATCCTATTTCAAAATATTTTGATTTGTTTTAACTCACTTCAAAATATCGACGAATCATCATAAGAACATTTGAACAACAAACATCCATAATATAACTTTGCATTGTTCATTCTTGATTTTATAATATTTTCTAAAAATTTCTGTATGTTTTCTTACATATTTTGTGGAAAACCAATAATTAAACACTTGATTCTGTACTGAGTGTTCATATGTATTTCTTGTCACAATAGTTCAGACTGCGCCGAATTCCTTGCCAAGCTTCAAAATAAACGTAAACATCTAACAAAAAATTACTCTCAGTTCAAAGTTTTTAGTTTCTTTCACGATAAACTTGTCATACTCGTAATTCCACAACTCGAAGGAGTGAAAACGCAACCTTGATAGTATGGATTGGGTTCTGTGGATATTGGGTTTGTGTCGTAAGACTTTGCAAGTCCAAGTGAAGACATTGGTGGGGTTAGCGAACTCATTGGCGTATGGTATGGGCTGAAATGCATAGGATCAAAGCCTCTAAGATCGGCTTCGTGGTCGGAAGCGATAATGTTCTTTATAGCGAAAGGATGGTTAAATGAAGGCCTGCCACCGTAGGTTGTACCATAGTGAGGAGGAGAGAAGAAACTTTGTGTCATTCCTAGCGTACGAGGAGGTTGTAGTTTGGGTAACGCGGAGACGTGTGGTTGCATCGTTCCTGGCTTGGGAAGCTCGCTAAGGTTGGGCTTTTTGTCTGCTTTGAAACGCTTTTGTCTTCGAAGGTAGCAGCCATTCTCGAACATATTTCCACAGTCTGGATGGAGAGTCCAGTAACTACCTTTGCCTGGTCGATCTGGAGAACGGGGAACTTTCACAAAACAGTCGTTAAAGGATAAGCTGTGTCTTATCGAGTTTTGCCACCGTTGTTGATTTGATCTATAATATGGGAACAAGTCCATGATGAATTGGTAGATTTCGCTTAGTGTTAACATCTTGTTAGGCGACTGCTGTATGGCCATAGTGATTAGCGAAATGTACGAATATGGCGGTTTTGCGTGTGTGTAACTTCTACGATATACTTTATCCTTTTTCGCTTTTTGATCGCCGTTGGGCCCTAAGTCGTGATCAAGAGTTGGAGGCGCAGAAAGATGTGCTGTATTTGTACCATCCATGTTGCTTTCTAACGCTGAACGATTTTTGCCTCTCTGTTGTTTGCTGTCCAGGTACTTAGTAGGATCGACCTGTTCAACCTTCAGCGCCGACAGTCAACTGAAGATTACCTGCATGCAATAAAGTAGATTTATTTTTAGTGACCCTGCGTAAACAGCTATAACGTGACAAGCAAACTTTGGCTCCGCCCCTAGTATTGTCCTTTCTCGAAGGGCTTTGGAGCTTCGCAAGGTTTATTGACATTAGGGCCTTTGTGACCACCCGTGGCTAGCCATTTTATTAAAATTTGTGGGGTCCATTAGCACATGTCCATCAAGCTGACTTACAAACAAATTGCCGTTTCATAATTCATGAGCAAATACAATTATTTCGATAGGTCCCTTTACGAATCGGGCCTATGTCGTATCCGAAAGGTAAACAAAGTGCAAAGATGAGCGCCACAAGAGACAAGACTAAATATATCTTACGTAGATATAGAGGTGCTGATAACTTTGAAAGAACAGGAAGGGGACCAAAGATATGGCGGCAAAACTATTTATTATCCTTGAAAAAATTATAAGAGATTCAAAATGTAAAATGATATGACCCGTGGAATTGTTGACGTCAGAGGAAAATGCAAAAATTTAGGGCATTTTTACATTCTTGCGGTGTAACGCTGTAACCTAGCTAGCTAGCTGTTGTCATTTAGATGTTTTGCCTGGCGATTAGCATGACAAACGAATTCATACATTCCTCAAACAAAAGGAATTATCGCGTTCAAGAATCGGCCTATTCGTTTTTCATGTATTTCCTCATTGAGCACAGTTTTTGACGGATAAATTGGTCGCTCGAGAGAATTGCAATCGATCGGTTTTTTGTCAGTACTACCACTTCAAAATTTTTATCCTTGCACCTGCTTAATTTTTCTGTTTTTGCAATCCAATTTTTTGGTGCCGTATATCAAACTATTGTTATATAATACGCATTATATTCTCTGTTAAAAGTTTGTAGGTTTTATTATCTTCTCTATAAAAATCTTACGCGTTAAAAGAGACAAAAACGAAATTCATTTAATAACCGTTGGCAAGTCTGTGTCACTTTCAAGCAATCTTATTCATAATTGTTTGCCACCAAAATCATCACTGTTTTCTAAGCAACTCGAAACTACGGGAAACGGTAAATATTTTAAGTTTGTCTTTCATAGTCATTATTGGACTAAAATTCAGAAATAGAGTTCCCGGTTGGAGGGCGTAAGCTATCTTAATTCGAATTGACTTTACATTGGGACCTTTGTGCGTGGGTTGAAGCGCGAAAGACAGCAGTTTTTAGAATCTTCTTTCTCATTTCCGGAACCGAAGCAATTAATTAACAAATTTGCCTAATGTCAATCACTCAACAAAACCCATTTCCAGGTGCTCTCGACAACAGCTGCTTGGTATTATATTCCCTAAATGGGAAAAACTTAAATTTGTTTGGACCGGGGCTTCGAATTTTTGATAGAAGCAGATTCGATAGTCAAAATATGATTCGAGTCACCCTGCCTTTTAAGATACCGACATATATGTCTCATTTGGTAATCTGTCTCACAACTATCCTAAATTGTATGAAGTAGATTTTACATCACAAAAAGAGCAATCGAACGACATCGGACTTGAAAAAGGGCTGATTGACGTTAAACCTTAAAGATAGAGCCGCCTTCGCAAACACGGCTTATTTGGCTATTTGCGAGTTTCACTGTTTAACTTTTCTAGTTTAAATGTTTGTTTCACAGTTTTAAGCTGAATACAGACACACTAAAAAAGTTTTTACAGGGTAAAGAAATCTTTAAAATGTTGTAAACTGATAAAGTGATCTCAATTAGTTTTAATTTATCGTGTTTGCTCCATGCAAAAAACATTGCGAATGTGTGGAAAAGGGCGGGGGTACTTGTGCCCGATTCAATGCTTTTATTATAACTTTATCAATGCTTACGAGTAATACATGTTTCGTTCCATTACTACCAACGTTATGACAATGTACTGTGTATTTCAAGCTCAAAGATGTATTTTATACGACAGTTTGTTCGCGCCATTTGAGCTTCACGCAGCTAAGGTCAACTTCGTTTGATCAAAATTTGCATTTGAACTGTCTTCATGGAAATGAGCTTATTCAATATTTTAACTCCTCGACGAGATTTTCAGCCAAAATATTTTTTATTCGTCATTTTTGAAAACCTTTTCCCTTTCTTTTGTTTTATGTGTTTGTTGACTAAAAGGAACAATGGTCTTCCTCCTCAAATTAACCACTTTTTATTGCGTTTTGCACTTTGGAAATTTCTTTAGCATTGCCGACAACTTTGATCTCTGAAATATAATCTAATCACTTGAGCACTCAAGATTTCTAAATTGAGCTCACTTAAGACCGATTACTAATTTTTCTAACGTAGTTCACTGCAAGCAAAAGAAAGGCATAGAAAATGGGCAGTAAATTCTTATGAAAAGCAAGCAAAACCCGTGGCAACCTAACCATCTTCCTGATGAAGACATGCTGAGAAAACTACAAACCGTTTGCTGATTTCGGAACTATCAAAGAGGCACGCACGTCTTCTTTTGTCCCATATATTATACAAAAGCTTTTCGGTTTTCACACATAGTTGCAGTCTGGATAAAAGAACAATAATTGTTCACTTTTTTGTTACCGACACAAAAGCTTTGAAACATTGAAAATTAGGTCCTTTTTTGCAAGCATCCACTGAAGCGAATGAATACTTACGCGCGAAAGCTAGGGCAAAAGATGGAAACACATCTTAATTCACTGATTCTGGATTTGTCAGCTACATTGAAACGATATTTTGTTAGTACGTGATAATCCTCTGACAAACACAGTCTGAAATCCAAAAGTGCTTACGCTGTTAATTTTGGAAAAGTTTTTGAGTTATAGTATTTAGACAAATACGTTGATTTTAGGGTCATTTTTATTTCATGTAACAAAATTTTATAAGGCGCGTACTGAACTATATGACTCACGACCTGTTTATGCTCCCTGTGAAAAATAAAAACAATGTTGAAAGTCTTAAAAAAAGTTCTGCCAAGCCTTTCGATTTTTGTTTCGAAATAAACAGCCATTTCTTCAGAGAAATCATGCTGAAAACAAGAATTAAATTTATTAAGAAAACTCATTTATGAAGAAAACTCTAGGCAATCGCTGGATCTAGTTTTTATAGAAGATTCAAACAGATTTCAAAAACTTCTCAAAGTTGTCAACTGCTGGCCAAAATGATAAAAAACGATAATTAGAAAAAAGAAGCATCGACCTAGGAGTATAGAATGTGCTAGAGATATTGGTATTTGAAAGGAAGTCGAAAACGACGCCATTGTACTTACAGGAACTAAATACAATAAACTTGTTTTCACATGGAAATTCCAAAGAGTTGCGTTTTCTACCTGGTTGCATTTTCCACAAAAATTCTGTGTATTTCCGTGTAAAAACAAACTTGTTTTACTAAAGCATTAATAAAGTATTGTGTTGAAGGATTTCTGCTTTAGATATTAAACATTTTACCAGCATGTAAACTTAGTTACAATTAATGTCAGGCAATGCATATCGCTATAAACTGTGCTACAAATACAAGCACACAATTATAATCTTAAAACGCAGAGTTCTAACTATGGGAACTGTTTGTAACTTACAGTTTCGAAAGAGAAAACAAAATGCATTCAAGAAACGGTATTGAGCGGATACCAGATTGAACTCGTAGTCATAATAAAAGACTTACACATAAGTAAACTAAATTTTGAATCAACATCTTGTCCAAATCTTATATCCCCAAATCGGAGCAGTTAACGAGTATCGAATACTGTGAAAGCGTAAAAAATTTCTAAAGGTGTCCGTACTTTTATCAACTCAAAGTTGAATTAGACAAAACCTTCTTCATTTCACGTTTTAGTAGTTCAAAGATCCAGTTTTTAACTCATTTAGTACTAGATTCAAACAAATCAATATTTTAGAACTAAAGTACACACACCACAATCAACATCAAATACAAACCACATTGCAGATAAATCGGCCCATAAACAACACGAAAATCCCAACAGAAACACAAAAATGTAAGAAACGTCAAAAGCTTGATACCTTTTACCGTAGTCGCTTTTGTCTCTTGTGGGTTTTGTGAGTTAAATTTTAGACAGATAGCTGGTCATTAGCTTTCGACAGGTTTGTAAAAAAGTGATTGCGGTTAGTTTGCGAAGCGTGCAAGGGTTTTGCTGTGATAGTGCCAATTTCCGTTTAATCACAAGCCAGAGCTTTGATCAAGCGATATCTTTTCCTAAATCACTTAGAATCAAAACGTGTCAAACAAGGCTTTGGCTGTTGCTTCCCTGCGCAAGGTCGTTCTTGTTCAATTAAAATATGTTCAAAAGGATATGAATAAGTCTTTGTGTTTGTTGACCATTGGCTCAGAGAAAAATCTTGTCAAATTTACACTCTGCTATTTTTGACATGCTGTCAATAAGAACAAGACTCGCGCCGGCTTAACAACTATTTGAGTAGCCAAAGGATTTTTTCTTTAACACTTAAAATACTTGTAAGAAGTATTTTTTCTGTTAACTTGATACATTGAATGATTGCCTTGGATTCTCTTTTTGGACAAGCAAACATAGTAAACCACGCTATCATATGGACAATGTCAAAAAAATTGTTACAAGTTTTGTTTTTCTGTTCGTAATTGTTTATCTAAAAAACACTGTCTTTGCAAAATCTGCATTGTGAATTCGACTTCTAACCCAAAGATATATCCACTTAATGTTGCAATACAAACACATTACTGATAATAAAGAAAGTTAATATTTTCTCTCTGTGATTTTATTCCAACTTTTGTTAACTAATATTCCATAACACCGCATTTCACACGCTTTGAGATTGGACCATGGCAAAGAATAACAGAATTAGACATTTCATAAACAGTTCATTACCAAAAGTTTTTTGTACATCACATCAAATTACAAAAAATTTAACCTCCAATAACAGAAAACTACAAAGGAATTGGTGCATTAAATTTTTGAGATAAACGGATAAAAAGAAAACTGATTGGAAAAAGATTGCGAAAACTATGCTAAAATGCTAAAATATTTGCCTTTCTTTTGATATGAAAATCAGATTTACCAGAAACTAAAATGAAAGCTAGAAGCAATGTATGATAACGAAACTTGTCAGGTGGTTTTGAAAAGAAAGACACTCGATTTTTGTTCCGAATGTGAATTTCAATGAAAGCTGCTTTGTTAATTCAGCTTGTGTGAAAGTGTTAGCACAAATAAACTTGGCTTAGAATAAACGGCTCATATGTGTCAGACCAAGTAAGTTTTACCAGAAATAAGAATTAGATTTTGAATTAAGCTTTCATCCGTTAAAAAGTGAATCTTTTTAATATCTGTGTTTTAAAATCATTTTTTTCCATTTTATTATTAGATGAAGTTGTACTTTATCAAACTCAAGTATCAGAACTAATCTGTTCGTTGCAAAGCCTTGAATGTCGTTTATTGTTCAAGGTCGGAATCACGGCTGATTTAGCAACTAATTATTTTGCAAAACGAAGAGATAAATACAGTCTTACGTGGTTATAAAGTGTCAAGTAATCTCTCGTACGTAAGCATTGCACGTGGGAGAAATTGACCATAAACGTCTGTCTGCGGTAAATACTGCTAGCCTTGTGTACGGATTTTAGTTTTAATAAGCCCAACACTGTTCAAAAGTTGCCGACTTGTTATTTTTTAATTTGATTTATGATAATTTCTACCAAGCAGTTTCCTAATCTCGCCCGATTGCATTATCCAGTACTTAACTTGTCAAAGTGCATGAACGCTTCCCCTCTCCTGAAAATTAGAACTTGCTTAGATTAATTCAAGACGTTTAAGCTTCAAAAAAACTTTAACTGCTGAAATCTGAAGCATCAGTTTTCTTCGTTCAATTCATACAAATTAATTCTACACAATAGTGTTTTCTAAATTATATATCGTAATTCATAAATGCGAATATCTGGGCAAAAACATTATGCTGTTAAACTGACGCAGGTTTACATCTGGATGTCGAAGCCAATTGACTGTAGTATTAGCGGTGTCTTTGCCATCACATGCAGTTTATTCAAGTCTTAAAGACAATAGAATTATTTTAATAACTTTGTTTCTCTGTTGCTTTTGTGTTTAGCAAATTATTACTGTTTTTTTAAAATTCTTTAATAGAAATCAGATAGTCAGACTTAGTTTCTCTGTACCACGGGAACTTCTCACTAACGTAGAGGTTTATCGACGAACACGGATAAAAACTTTGAAAACTTCGAAATCCTGGCTCGAATGTGTTTGGAGCTTTCCGCTTTCTTTCGTTTTGTAGTCACTTGCGGTACAGTTTCAGTCAGTCCATCGATATTTTTGAATGAAAACAAAGAGAAAATCAAAGCAAGTCCATTTGACAACGGTCTCAGTGTTGACAAAACAGAAAACCGTGGAAATCAAATAAAGACGTGTTCTACTTCAAACGTCAAAGGCTCTGGAAATAAGCGATTTTCTCTTTGTAGCAGCAGTAACGCCAGACGATCGAATGACATTTTTGAACCTTGTACATGTTTCGACGTGATCAAACGTTATCTTTAATTAGTATGCAAAGACAGAAGCTTGAGAGCTCTGAATTTAAAAAGTCTTTTACTTCGTGTAGAAATAAGCTCAGTTAGATTTTCACGCTGTAGTTCATCTTTTGTAAAAATAAGATTTTCACACAGTAGTTGTTTTTTAAAGTTCAATTTAAGCTTCTGTCTTTGACACAATTGTATCTCAAATGTCGCCTGATTTATAAATGTCTAGATTTTCTCATGCATAAATTTGGGCAAGCAATAGCAACATCATTAAGGCAGTAACAAAAGGTATCGACAAACAAAAGCAATAGCATTACTGGTAACATTAGTGCATAGCAGTTTTTAGCAGTAGCAATGCCAGAGTAAATCGGAAAAGCATTATCAATACTAGTAATATCAATAGCTTTAATAATACTGGCGACGGTGCGGGGTGTTGTCAGTAACGACACTAGCAACAGTACACTGTGTTACCAGTGGCAACACTGCCAATAGCAAGAGTGTTATATCGCTAGCATTAGCATTGGCGATAACAAAAATATACACAATTATTGTCAGTACAGGCAACAGTATCGATACTGGCATTAACAACTGTGATAGTAATACAAGGAGAACTACTAACAATAGCAATAACAAAGAGATAGCAATAGCGATGGATGGAGATGGCGATGGCGCTGGCGATAGAGAAGGAGATGGCGATAGAAATGAAGATGGTAATGGCTATGGCGATAGTGGTGGCATAGCATTATTGTATTTTTATTTCATCGTTTGTTTGTTTGAGGGCCATATCTTAGAAAACTCACCCTCGTGAAATAAAGTTTATTGTATTGTATTGTATTGTATTGTATTGTATTGTATTGTATTGTATTGTATTGTATTGTATTGTA
>JAOCPT020737409.1:0-16196 GCA_026546935.2 Palythoa grandiflora
GAATTACAAAGGACGCAGCTCAACGAGGTCGGACCGAAGGAACTGTGCTGCCGTCTAGGCGCTCGGCCCCAGAACACAATCTATACAAGGCATCTGAGCACAGCACCACAGCCAGATATAATCAGCTGGGAGTCGAGGGAGGAAAACCGGAGTACTGTACCCGGAGTAAAACACTCAGAGTCAGATTGAGATTGAGAAATCTTGGGCCACGTGCTGAGCCCGGAAGTTGATCCCAGGTTGTTGAGGTGGGGTGCACGAGTGATGACTGCTAAGCCAACCTGACTCACCACTAGAATGGTTCCATATACTATTGGACTGAAGGAATTTTCGATTGAACAATTAATATATTTCTTGTTCACAACTTTCCATCCTCCCGGGGTCAGTAGATCGAGTACCGGCTTCTGCTGGGGGCTAACCTATCATGGATTAGTGTCCCTTCCCTTCTAATGGGCCACTTGGCTTGTAAAAGGATTTAGCTTTTGTTCATAGAGCAAGTGTTCGGTCTAGATAGCTTAACCTGTCATAAATAACAAAAGAGAACAATAATACGACGGTACAAACCGTCAAACTCACCTCCTTCTCCATGATATAGGGATTTGTAACTGGGGCAAGTCTGAATTCCGATGATGAAAACACCTGTAGGAGGTATAATAAAATATCAATAACATTAGTCGGCTGGACTGTTTAGTTCAAACCATACTGAGTTCAAGCGTTAAACTTTACCTGGGTCAAATCTTAAGCATAGGAGGATGAACAAAGGAATTTGCTCATTAGAATTAGGTTCGGCACATGAGAAGTTCGACGTTTTAACTTGGATTTTACAGGCAGCATTGCCATTTATTAAACTGTGTAATCGTTTATTAGTACAGCACCAACTGTAGGGTGAGTATCTTTCGTATGTCCCAGAAAACAGAATTGTATTGTATATGACTCTTCTTGGACTGTTGTACCAAGGCTTTGGTATAATATACCATTTGATATAAAGATTAGTCCTTCGATTACTGTTTTCAAATATCATTTAAAGCCTCATTTTTACTTAAGAAATAGTTCATGGTTCTCGTGTGTGTCTATCGTGTCTTATATAATAACCCAAGTTATTCTCGCATTTTGATTGGTTCTCGCCTATGATCTATCGGAGGACAGACGCACAATTGACGTCACCATTACAAAATTTGTAGTTTTTATTATATATCATAAAACAAATAGATTCCATGTTTTTGCGCGTCCGTTAGGTAATAAATCACAGAGGACGTCAACTGTGGTAAGAACATTAGTGACACACTCGGCTATCGACTAGTGTGCCACGTTTTTGTTCTTACCACAGTTTGACGTCATCTACGATCTATTACTGAACAGACGCACGCCAACGTGGAATATATTTGTTAAATGGATGCACGCGGAAAGTTGGGAGAGCACGAGAGAAGCGTTTCCCCTTGGGAAAAGAATTAGTTCGTAAGATTGTACTTGTTTATTAAGTTCAAGATTGGTGACTACAATTAATAGTACCTCGACAATGCGTCTTTTGATGAACGAATAAACAGTTCTTAAAGGCTTCCAAGTAAAAGAATGAGCTGAATTTGTTTTAAGATATACATGTCTGGCTAATTCTTTTCCCAAAGGGAATCGGGGTGACTTAATTTATGCTAAGTTTTATATATTCTAAAAAAAGGCGCAGCAGTTTTTATTAATTTATAACTCTGAAGGTGATCTGTAAGATCGAAAACGTTTAGTTTTTTAAATTTTACATCTACTAATTTTACCTATATTTTTACAAAAAGCTCTATAACATCCCTAGCCTTCACCTTTAAAGTGTAGTTAATTGTATTGGTCTTTTCATACTGTGATACAACCAGAGTGAAACGACTGGTTCCTTTCAAGTCATTCATCTTTGCCAAATAGAAAGGACTGTTGATTTTGGTCCCTTCCAAAAATGGATTCTCTGCAGAAAGAAAATGCATGTTTTTGAACTGACCAAAACCGACCATAGGAATATAAAGAAATTATTTCAAAAACAACACAACATAGAACACAATATGGGAAAATGTTTTCTATTTCTTAAATAGAACCCGCTGGCTTTAGAGAGTCACTGACCATTAGAAAGTCTTATGGTATGGTTTATAACTTAACTCTCCAGTACCTGGATAGTAGACTCTGTTTCCATCAGACTTGTACACGTGCACCGTGATGAATTCCTTGTTTTCCGCGAAATCTTCCTGCAACCAGTAATAATTACAGTTAAAAAAAGAAGATACATCACCTTGACTAATATACAAGTGCTGAAAAACTGTAATGGACAAATTTCCATATGTTTATAACTTGGGTCCGAGGCTTAGGGGACTAAAACAAAAGAAATCCCAGTAGGCATTGAGGACAGAATAATTCATATCTCTTGTTTAAATTAGAATTTCAACATATCGAAATTGGTCAATTCTTGAACCCAATGTATATGGTATGAGGAAAATATATAATAAAATATAACAAACCAAAATTAGTTCTCTTCTAATCCCAACAGTGTGAATTCTTTCAAAAACATACTGCTGAATGCAGAGTGATAGTCAGTTACCTTCAGTGTAATGTGTCTTGTCAGCAGGATCCACACAACCGCCGAACGATCTCCAGCATTCACCTCCAAACGATACTGAGGATTATTACCTTTAAATGGCAAGAATTTAGGTCAAGCATTCACCTCCAGTTTTTACTAAGGATGCTTACACTTTAAGGGTAGATGTACGTTACTCAAGTGACAAATAGCTATAGGCTTTCATAAGTCTAAGTGGCCCATTAGATAAGAAGCTTATCTCCGGTTTCTTTAGTGTTAAACAGATAAGTGTCCTTGACTCCCCCTGTACGGGACACTTTTTCATCGCATGTTAGTCCAAATCGCATGTTAGTTACAAAATCAAACCAAGGTTGTGAAATAAATGTCCATTGCCATGGGATATTAAGAAAAGCTGAAATTTCCAGCGTTAGCTCTTCGTCGGATCTGAACAGACCTTTTCACAGTTCCTGAATCGAAAACTAACCAAGATTCTACATGAAGCCAAGGCCAAGGTTGAAGAAGTGGAAATAATTACCATAACAACGACACTGATTAGCATGTCTATTATTGAGCCAGCTCAACCTTAGCCTCGATTTCATGTTTCAGGCCGGGTTACCTTTTTGGGAATTGTGAAATAATCTATGGAAAAAAATTATAAATGATAAATAATAATAATAAATTATTACGCTTATATTGCTCAATAATCAATATAAATATTCTATTGCGCATTACAATGATTACAAGGTTTGACAGTTGAGGGTCTTAGATAGTCGGCTACAGCGGCTCACATATAATATTAAGAAAGAAAGAGAGTAATTGGTTTAGAAGGCAACCATTCACTAAATTTCGTTCCCTCTTATGTCGGCATTCATTTCAAAAACCATGCTAACCTTGTTCTGTAACTTGCATGGGATTATTTTTATTTTACAGGATTTGTAAAATAAAACAGCCACTGACAGCAACGCTACGAGTATTATACAATTGAGTACATAAAAATGATACAACTATTAAATAAAATACAAATTTACCAATCATATAAACATCCTTTTTCGGTCCTTCTTTGGCTTTCCATGTCCTGAAATTCCAGAAGACGTTTTTGTTTTGAATAAACTCTGCTTAACTGCATAGTACACAAATGAAACAAATACGAATTTATAAAATGACGAAAAAGATGAGGTTGGTTAATTTTGCAGTAAAACTGGAAACTAACAAAAAACAAATAAAAATGGAAAAACGGAACAAAAAATTAGATGAATAAACAAGATAATACATAAAGTTATAAAACGTCTCTGATTTGCAAGAGTGCTCGATAGCGTTTTGCTACAACTAAAATAGATTAAAATTTAAAATCGAGTTTTTTCTCCGACTTAAGTTTCTGGGCTGTTTGCCCGTCGTCGGAAAACTCGATTTTAAATTTTAATCTAAACAAGATAATAGATATTTCCGAAGCATTTCGTTAAAACACGATTATATATTGAAAAAAGTTACAGCAAAAGAGGAACACCCCGGGGTGGGGGGAAGGGGTACTCCCAAAAAAAGTTGGGTAGGGGTGTGTGGCCCACTTTCCCAAACCCTTACCCTATTTATGACATGAGTGAAAGAAGAAAAAAGTAGCTTCTTCCAAAAAAAAAAACAAATTTAAGGCTAGAGTGTAGAAATTGATACCTTATGTATTGCCAAAATTGAGGCAAATGGCTACAATCAATACCCTATTTATGACCAAAACGGCTGAAAAACAACAAATGGCTACAATGGATACCCTATTTATGACCAAAATGGCTGAAAAACCATACCCTTTGGGGCCGCACATACCTATATAGCCCCTATGAGGGAGTACCCCTCCCCCCTTCCTTCGGGGAGGAAGAATTTGTACACGAACGTACGCATGTTAACTGTATTTTGTATTTGCAATTTGAAAAAATGACATGGTATGTACAGTAAGACCTCTTCCATACTAATGCGTTTTCAAACGAAAAACGCGTATTTTTTCTTTGTTTCAGCCTTTTGCTCGCACTAATATTATGGAATACTCATTCGTATGTCAACCAAAACGGAGGTTTTCGCAAAAGTTTGAAAACGGACGGGTGCAGCGTGTGAGATATGGCTTCTTTTACTAAAGTTCTGTACACAACTTGACGTCACAGCTATGCTAATTTGCATATCGATATCAAGGAAATCTTGACGTCACAGCTATGCTAACTTGCATGAGATATGGCTTTTTTTACTAAAGTTCTGTACACAACTTGACGTCACAGCTATGCTAATTTGCATGACATATGGTTTCTTTTACTAAAGTTCTGTACACAACTTGACGTCACAGCTATGCTAATTTGCATGAGATATGGCTTCTTTTACTAAAGTTCTGTACACAACTTGACGTCACAGCTATGCTAATTTGCATTCGATATCAAGGAAACCAAAGTATTTTTGGAAGGAAGTGCTCAATTAAAATGCCATTTTTACTCATTATTGAATGAGCATGTTTTAGTTCAATAAAATTTCTTGTGTCACAGGCACTTTAACAAGGACACTGTGGACACAAAATCTTTTATGCGTTTTCACTGAAAACGAACGTTTTGGAATTAAAACGCATTAGTGTGGACAGGGCCTAAACAGAAAGTCAACAAAAAGTTTCGTTAAAACAAAAGATATACATAAACATGTACTAAATCCGAAAACATACGCGTGGTAAGTGTATTTGTATTTAAAGAGCTTCGGATTCCAATTCAAATAAATAACATCGTAGAAATTCAGAAGGCTTTCCCAGTTGATCCAGAACACACCTGGAAATGACAATAAACAGCAAAAAATTAATTTATATTCTTGTCAAAGTGCAAACAAAATGTAAAGCACCCATAAAAGACCTTCAGAGTATAGAGCGTTTTCATAAAATATCCAGAACGTGTAACGTAATCCAGGCCATGTGGGTGTTCTAAACTTAAGAAATCATCAAAATTCTTTTGTTCAAGGTGCACCAACATGGCCCCTATGACGTCAGGTGAAAACTATCCATAGGAAGCAATCATAAACAAAGTCAGTGGACGGTTATAAATATTTATACAAATAATTTGTTAAAGACTTTACTCGATGGCTTCAATGTTCTCTCAATACAGTCCTCTTGGGAAATATGGTTCTTTGTTTCAGATGCGGTAATAAAAAAGATATGAAAGGATGTTCAACTAAAACAAAGCATCTTATTTCCCAAGTGTAACGATGTAAATCTACATGTCTGTGCAATGGTTGCTCATATTCTAGTCCGCCATATTAGTTCTCGTTCTCAGTCTCCTCGCATTGCGGTATGCCGCTGACCACTATCGTAAAATCTTCCCTTTTAACAGAAAACAAGTGAATGTTCTCAGATCCAAAGTAAAGTTTCAGAGACAATAACAGAACTGTTCTTTATAACACACGCTATAAAGTTCAGGCTTTTACATAGAGGATATCAGCCTGCTGGGTGGTTTTATCACCCTCCCACTGCAGGTTGTCATGTGGGGTGCACCTGCCATCTGTGCTTCAGGTTGCCGGGGGTGCTCTCATGGTGTGGCTCCAGCTTTCACCGGTGTTTAACGGGTCTCGAAGTTTGCACTTTCTTGTGCCGGAGGTGAACAATGGTTTTCAAAAATTGGTGACGACTCTGGGGACTCCGGTTCCACGCTTGAGCCTTCAGTGTCTTCAGGTGTCTGTACAATGCTGGTACTGTCAGGACGTATATGTCTTCTATTTCTACGGTAAAGATCACCGTCATAACATAGGACCGTGGAGCCACTTTAGCAGTGCAGATCCCTCGTCACCATTTGCCTCCTTCAGATTGCATACGGATGGGTTGGCCTATTTCTAGCTCCGGAGGTTCCTTGGAGCCAGTGACATAGTATTTCTTTGATAGCCTTCTCTTATGTGCAAGTTTTGCTTCAACTTCTGCTTGCACTTCAGGACTTAAAAGATGAGTAGCAATGGGCAGTGTAGTTCTGGTTCGCCTTGACATTAATCTCTAGGCAGGACTGCTGTCCATTCCTTCTGATGGAGTGTTTCTGTAAGCTAGAAGACTAAGCCAAGGATCGTGGTGAGCTTTTGCTCCTTTCTTCTGAAGTGATTTGGCTGTCTTAATGGCTGCTTCCACTAACCCGTTGCTCTGTGCATGATACGGTGATGATGTATAGTGTTCAAATTGCCATTCTTGAGCAAATTTGGTGAACTTTGTACAGTCAAACTGTGGACCGTTGTTGGTGTCAACTTTATCTGGGATACCATAGCGAGCAAAATGCTGTTTTGTTTTCTGCACTACTGTTCCTGCTGTTGTGCTTCTCAGTTCATCTACTTCCCAAAATCCACTAAAGGCATCCACAGTTAACAAGTAGTCTCTTCCATTGAGGTAATACAGGTCTTGAGCGACAATGCTCCACGGGCGTGTAGGAAGTTCGTGCGTCAGAAGTGTTTTTTTCTGTTGAGCTGGAGCATATTCAGCACAGATACTGCACTGGCTGACAGTGTCCTTGATTTGATGGTTCATCCCCGGCCAAAAGACAACTTCTCTCGCACGCCTAAGACATGCCTGTTCTCCCCGGTGACTTGCATGGATGCGTTGAATCATCTCTCTACGAAGATCAGATGGAACGATGAGCCGGTCACCTTTGTATAGCACGCCGTTTTGGACACCAAATTCATCACGATAGTTCCAGTATTCTGTAATCTTGGGATCCACTTCCCGTTTTGATTCGGGCCAGCCTCTTGAAACTATGGTCTTGAGACTTTGCAATTGTTAATCTCTCTCAGTCAGTCGCTGTATATTTTGAAGGCCATCTCTTGAGATTCTCAGTTATTCTGCAGCATTAACTTGTTCCAGATCCACACGGCAGACTTCTTCATGATCTGGCTTCAACCGGTTTCTGGGAGGATGCACTTCTAGAAGTGGCGCTCTTGAGAGAGTGTCTGCTAGGTACATCTCTGCTCCTTTCTTATAAACAACGTTCAAGTTGAACTTTTGCAATCGCAGTAGCATTCCTTGAAGTCTCCTTGGTGCTAGCATTAGTGGCTTTGTGAATATTGTTTCAAGTTGTTTGTGGTCGGTATGTATGGTAATAACATCACGAGCATAGATATATTGGTCAAATCTTTCACACACAAAAAGGATTGCCAGACATTTGTGCCTAGCGCCTTTCGGTCATTGTAAGAGTTCGCGAGGTATAGGCCACAGGTTGTCCTTCTTGAAGTAATACAGCCCCAAGGCCTGTTTCACTGCTGTCACACTGGATGGTTACTGGTTGCTTCACATCATAGTAGCGCAAGACGGGATGGGCCGCAACTAATTTCTTGATACGATCAAAGGCTTGCTGGTGGTGAATTCCCCACACCCACACTGCGTCTTTGTCGGTGAGTCAACGCAGGGGCTCGCATTTGTCTGATAGATGTGGGACAAATTTTGCCGAATAGTTTACAAAGCCAAGGAAACGTTGAAGTGCTTTGACGTTTTCTGTTCTCGCTGCACTATTTCGACTAGGCATTTCTTGCACCGCTCGTACTTTTTCTGGGTCTGGTTTAAGGCCTTGAGGTGTAAGTATGTATCCTATGTATGGAACTTCTGTCAGTTTCAGTCTCAGTTTCTTTGCATTCAGTTTCAAATTTACCTCTCTGGCTCTCTCTAGAAGGAATTGCGATGGTGATGTGCCATGGCTTCTCTTCTGACTCCCCTTGCCCAGTTATTAGGATGTCATCTGCTATAACATGTACTCCGGGTAGGCCTTCTAGTACCTCATGTTGTCTGCGTTGATACTCTTCTGGTGCAGTGGCGATTCCGAAGGGCATGCGAAGCCAGCGATAACGCCCAAATGGCGTCCAAAATGTCGTCACTAACCTACTTGGCTCATCCAACTTCACTTGCCAGAATCAATTTTTTGCGTCTGCTACGCTGAAAACTTTCGCTTTTGATAGTTCTGGAAGTATTTCTTCTATAGTGGGTATTGGGTAGTGTGAACGCTTTAACGCCTTGTTCAGGTCCTTTCGGTTGATGCATAACCGTAGTTTGGTGCCTTTACGTACTACAACTGCACTACTGATCCATTCGGTGGGTTCAGTAACCTTCTTCAGAACTTTCATTTTTTCTAATTCATCAATATGTTTGCGCAGTTCTGCTGTCAGTGGAATTGCTACTCTTCTTGGTGTGTGTTTGACAGGTGTCACTGATGGATCCACATTCATGTGGTATTCCCCTGGCAGGCAACCGAGACCTTCAAACACATATGCTGCAATGATATCTTGTGATGTAGTAAGTGGAGGTGAGGTTACAGAGTTAATAACATTGACTGTGATCAATCCCATTCTGGTACAAATCTCACCGGAGAGGAGGGGTGGTTGTCTGCTATGAACTATCTTAAAGTGAAGAAGATGTTGACTACCTTTGAACTGGCATGAATGGTTGCATTCGCCCAAGGCTTGCACAATATGGCATCGTAAAGTTTTGCTGCTGTGGGTTCCATATCTGGGACACTGTGTTGTTTGATCTCACACAGATTGAAAAAAGACATAACATTGCATGTGGCTCCAGTATCTAACGGGCATGTGATAGTGGTTTCGATATTTCCATCATGGAATTTAAGTGGAACAAAGAAATGCTTTTGTGAGTTGAGATGTACTGAACCAATGTTTTCTACACAGTAGAGTTCATTGTCTGCCTTTGTGTCTTCAACCATCCATTGTACATTTGATTCATTTTGCTGGAAGACGGCCTGAAAGTGATTCGCCTTTCCGCAGTGTTTACAAATCTTGCCATATGCCGGACATTTGGTTTTATCCCATTCATGTTTTCCACCACAATATTTGCATTTGGATAATGTGTTTGGTTCTCTTCTTGGAACTTGTTTCATCTTACAACTACCATATTGCATCTTCAAGGGTTTTTTACGCGTTTTTTCTTCCCTTCTTACATAATTAACTGGATCTTGGCAGCCTTCATTGTCAATTTTCTTCAGCTGGGTTTGTGTTGTTTCGCTTATGCGCAGAGACTCCAAAGCTTTCTTTAAATCGCATTCTGTACTGTAAAATAATTGAGACCATCCAAACAGTCTCTTGCCAATTATCTTTATCAAATTATTTTCATGAATATTTATAATCTCCCACTGACTTACTTTATGATTGCTTCCTATACGCGAAAGATCTTCAAGGCGTCACAGCTATTTAAACAAAATGAAAACCTTATTCATAAATGGGAGATTTTAGTATTCTTTTGTCTACATTCAAATTAGTCCAACCAAACTTGTTCTAGAATTCCTGAGTTAAACTTTCAAAAGAATTGGTTACCCAAAACGAGGCTGGACTAATTTGAATGTAGATAAAAACATTAAAATCACCGCCATTTACGGATAAGGTCTATTTAATACTGTTCACTTGCTACTTTTAATTTGTTAGTTTGATAAAAAAAAATTAGAGTTTTCAACACCTCTTACTTATAGTGGTTGCTATGACCGTCAATTACATGTTATGGCATCTATGAGTTTTGACTTTAACATACTAGCTCTGGGCATTTGAACCTTACCGTTGTCAAATTGCAAAGCACTTTTTCTGTCGTAATCTAGAGCCCTTTGGAGCTCTGGCGTCCAATTTTCACTGTCCTTCTCTGAGAATTTCCCCTACAGCCAATGTAGAAAATATGTGTTATATTATGGCCTGCGTATCTTTAAACTGGATATTACAAAGCATTTTGTCATAAAATATTAACGAATGCTCATCGTTCACTGACTATTTCCTCTGTATTATAAGTTGCAAACAACTAGTAAACATATTTCTATATAGCTATATTCGCTACAGCGTTCTTGATAAACATCATCATAAGTTATTTTCTTGTCTTTCTGACGGAAGACACAGAAAAAACACTAATGGCAAGACACACCAAGGGGATGGCATGGTTGGCGCAGTGGCATTGCCTTCCAACCACAAGGTCCAGGTTCAAACCCCAGCTAAGCCGAGTGTCGAAGATGTGACCTTTTCTTCCAAAATTGACTTAGCTTCTGTTGGGGGCTAACTTGTGATGGATCAGTATCCCGTCCAGGGGAGTTAAGATGGAAGAATTTTACGACAAACTTCAAATAGTAACCCAGTCAACCCCACAGCATGACATAATAATCATTAGTGGAGACCTTAATGCCAAAGTAGGAATCACAACACACAGCCAGAGCTCAGCAGTAGGACCTCGTGGTATAAGAACAAGAAATCAAAATGGAGAATTATTTGTTGAGTTTTTCGAGTCCTACGATGTAGTCATTGTTGGCACAATATCTCCGCACTAAAACATACATAAAGCCAGATGGCATAACCATGACCTAGATAGACCACATATCACTTAATTGCCGCTTCAGAAGATCATTATTTGATGTACGGGCCTACAGAGGTGCAGATATTAATTCCGATCACCAACTCGTAATAGCAACACTCAGACTTAATCTCAGAAGTTCATAAACGAACAAGCTGTACACGATAATACACATTATCCGAAAGATGCTACTATAAATTTGGCAATTCACTTACTTCAAAAGAGAGCAAAATGAAAGGATGGGCGGAACACTTTCAAGAAGTCCTAAATTGCGACCCTCCCGATATTGCTGTTCAAGAACCTGATGCACCAGTTGAAGAAATTAGCGAGATATCTATAGAATTAATCCGGAAAGATGAAATTAAAGTTGTACTGAAACGAGTCCAAAACAACAAAGCTCCAGGAATTGACAATATAATCGGAGAACTCTTGAAGATCCCGAAAACACTGTCAGCAAGCTTGAGACACTTTTCAATGCAATCTGGGAGAAAGAAGATATCCCAGCCGAGTGGACAAAAAAAGCAATCAGTAAACTAGTTAAAAGGAGATCTGTCCGATTGTAAGGTGAGGAATCACACTGTTACCAATAACAAGTACGATCTTCGGAAGAATTGTCATTGAAAGACTGAAGAATGGAGTCGTTAGCGATTATGCAAAGCCGCATATCTGTGAGGAAGAAATACCAGCGAGCACATCTTTGTTCTAAGAAACATAGTGGAACAAGCTATAGAATGGCAAGCATCTTTATACTTGAACTGATTTTGTCGATTTCAAAAGAGCATTTGACAGCATACACAGAGAGAGTTTATGGAATATTATGAAACGATATGGAATTCCAGACAAGTTCATCCGAATCATTAATCTCCTACACACGAACACACAGTGTTGTGTGTCAACAACGGATGTATACGGGAATGGTTCAATGTTGATACTGGTGTTAAACAGGGATGTGTTATGGCAGGATTCCTATTTATCATTGTGATTGACTACACTATGCAGAACACAACTGATGGGAAAAGAAGAGTTATAAGATGGAAGTTTACCACCTAGATTTTGCTGATGACATCGTCCTCATTAGAAGCACAAAGGAGCACTTGGAGGATAAAACAACTACAATAAACGAAACGGCTAAAACAACAGGTTTGACGATAAACAAAGAAAAGACCAAAGTACTTCAAATCAGTAAAATAAGCAAGAACCACTCCTTCACGGCGAGCCAATAGAGGATGTAGATGAATTCAGACACTTAGGATTAATCATCAGTAAAGATGGAGGAACCAAAAAAAAAGAGGAAAGCACAAGCTGCCTTCATTCAACTTCTGGAACTTAAAGAAAATTTGCACAAAGACCAAAATCAAAATTTACAGAAGCAATGTAAGAGCAGTCCTACTATACAGTGCAAGGAGGTAGATGACAGAAGCTGACTTATCAATGATGAAAGGTTTTAATAATAGTGTTTGAGAAGAATCCTACAAATATATTGGCCAATCATAATGTCAAACAAAGATCTAAAAAGCACGACATATGTATTCCACAAATTGAAAGAGATATCAAGAAAAGAAGATGGAAATGGATCGGGCATATTCTTCGTATGGATTCAGATGCCGACCCTAAAACAGCTCTAACCTGGACTACAGAGGCAAGCACGCAGAGGGTAACCTAGAGAAACGTGGCGGGAAAACAGCAATCAAAGAAAGAAAGAAAGGAGGGGTTAGGATCCTGGCAACTAGCAGAGCGCAGAGCCAAAGACAGGGCGGGCTGGAGAGAAGATATTGTAGCCCTATGTGCCCCATGGCACGAACATTTAAAATGATAATAAGGGAAGTCAATGACTCTCATCCACTTAACACTACATAAAACCTGGGATAAGCACCGGCTCCGATGGGCCTCTTAGCCTTGTAAGAGGATTTAGTTAAGCTTAGCTACATACACAAACCTTCCATCGTAGATGGCTCCAAGGATTCTTCAACTGTAACATTCTCTTTCCCTGCAGAAACAAAAACACAATAACAGTTAGATTATTGGAATTCCTAAAATTGTTGAACTTGGCTAAAAAGACTTTGTCTCAGAAGGGAAGTCTGGAGTTTTCCTTTCATTCCTTTTGATCATGCATCGGCTTTTTTCAGTTAGTAGAGTCAACTGGTGAGGAAACTTGATGACTTTCTTTGTTAATGTTTTTGCTACTTTCTTTCTTATTGAAATATAACGTTGACCCTACAAAGATAACATATAAGGCTTTGAGGTGTAAATCAAATGGCCGGTAGACTAACAAAGCATCAAACCTATATAGAACAAAAAATCATAACCTTGACCCTGCAGACAACATGAAACAAAGAAACTTTATAATCTTCTTTTTAGTTTGCTAAGTGCCCTAACCAGTCTACCCTAAAAATTTTGGATGTTTCCGAAAATAAACACCCTACAATCCTTTGCTAATGATGTTCCTCGATGATTTTTTCCTGCTTGTTTTGCTCTACCTTTCAAGTTTTCACTCGTGAAATAATTTGTTTAAAAATGAATTTTACCTGAACTTTTCTAATGTCCAGCACGGCGTAAGCATGAGTTGGCACCAGCCCCGCTCTGTCTGCTTCATCATCCGACATATAACCGGTTGCTACAGTGATAAGACAATCACCTGCGCGATGACAACAAAATATAACTTAAAAAGAAAACCTCTTACAGTTAAAACAGGAACACTGGATATTTTACAAATATTGCTGCAAAGATATCCACTTGAACCACATCAGTGAGAAAACAAAATTATAAAAATGTAGTATTTTTTGTAAAAGTTGAACATGAGCTGTTTGTCACAGAGAAATTGTTTTGTCCGATAAATAACATATTAGGCAATCGCTATACTTTGATCAAAAGTCACCTGGTTGGTAATGCTGTCTTTATGTACCATGTTGGTATCACATACGAGTCTCCGGCTGTGTGCATATACCCAGAAAGTGTTTTATAAAATAACATGCAATCAGTTTGGCTTGAAGCCGTGTTTCTGTAAATCTATATGAGCCTACGTGATTTAGGACAATTTAAACTTTAATAATCCTAGTTTCTTTGTGTGGGCTTTTTATAAAGGAAATATAGAAAACACCTTTTATCATGTTCCCATAATTACAGAAACACTTGTGGAAATGTGGGAGAGCTTGCACTAGCCCTTCGGACTTGTGTCCCCACTGATTATTTTTTATTCTCCCAAACTTCCCACTTGTGTTTCTATAACGCTATGGAAACACGCAAAATGTTTTCTATTTCTGAATCTTACAACGACCACTGACCCTGTCTCAAACCCGTCATCAGGCGGTTGAACTGCAAAGCCTCCTGGAAGTCAGGACTGTTAAGTTTAATGGACATCCTCTCCGGAATCCAACCAGTCAGCGCATGTAGATCAATACTCTACCAACGATAAAAAAAATAATTACTGAACAGAATGAAACAACTAATTTAAGCCTAACTAGAAATAAGGCACTTGTAAAGATGATATGATTCTTTCTGTTTACCGAGTTTGACATTTTCTATACAAAGCTGGATTTAAAGAATCAAAGTAACTCTTCTTTCAAATTATCCGTCTTGTGAATGTGGACATTTATAACAGTGCTACTCACTTTAAATGTCTATTTTCATCGCAAAAAAAGACGTTTAAAATGCAAAGAAAGTTAAAATTTAAGTCCTTTTTACTTGCAAAGAAAGTTAAAATTCGAGACCTTTTTACACACGACCTTGGGTCGTACTTTTGAAGGTCAGAGGAAAGGAAGCAACAAAACAATCCAGATGGAAGCCATAACGTGCAAAAGGAAATGGCAGTCAATGAACTACAGTCGAGTATAACAAATATAAAACTAGAAATAACCAAAGCCTGGTTAGTGCGAGCCAGAACACTTTGTGTGCATGCATTTTCACTAGACAGCAGAAGCCTACTCACTGGGTTTCTCCATAAAACTAACATCTGTTATTGAACCAGGCAAACTTGTAGGTTTTCACGGCAACTTCTAGCTTTGTTTTAGTACTTCTTTCAAAAATTTTGCCACCTCATTTTCGATAGAGTTTTTAAAATAACACGCTCGCAAGAACTTGTAAAAATCTACAACTTTGTCGCAACTTCCGGCTTCCACTATCAGTAATTTTACAATTGTAGGTTTCACGTGTGCAAAAGCTGTTTGTTGAGTCCACATGTGATCAGTTGAATTAAAACTTCTCGAGAACGGAACGAGTAGTTATCAATCTATTTAGCCGGCAGAACATTATTTTGAATCCAAATCGAAATCTTATGACAACACTAGGCTGCAGGCCCCCTTCAGTTGCCCGCAACCAGGTCAAATTTAAAAAAAAGGTAAGTGCCGTTTGTCTTGTAGTAACTTGTGTTCCAGTAGATCTGACCCGCTACAAGTCGCTAATTACAAAACAACAAACTAGTAGAACAGGTAGCAAAACTTAAACAGCATCTTTTTAAAAGACCTAAATTTCTTTTCTTTCTAGCAATTCAATGTGATAAGTTTTATTACGACAAAAGAAAAAAAATGACTGATAATAATCACTTCCGCACATCAACAGATTCAAGTGCTGCGACGTTATGTTATAACAATAAAATGTACTCAAATGTAACTAAGAATGCTTGTGTCTGCGTATCGAGTACAAAATCGAAGAAATTCTTACCGAGTTTGAGCCAGGAAAGTCATATCCGCCCATAACCTGCAAATGAGTATCGTAATGTTTTAGTGTTTGTTGTATTTACCACACCGTCAGATTCAGAGCTTTTAATAATCCCCTGCGGATGGCAAACTCAGGGGTTCCATTAAGGTTTGGAGCAGGAAGGTATTTCGATCCAGCACCTGAGCAAAGTTTATGTAAAGTTTATTTTGCTCTTGGTTAAGATGCTGAAAGCAGTCGGGCAGAGTCGTCTTTACAGCCTCACAAATTGCCCGGTGCCGGGACCCTGATTGAAACCCCTGCAAACTTCATCAGCTACTCCACCTTAAATCGCCAACTATGCAGTGTTTAAACTTTTCCCTATATTTTTTCTTGAAACAGATAAACTTTGTAGTTATTATAACATTTTCTCCCCCTTCCTTGACATTAAGGTTAGCGTATAACTTCAGGGGTGTTTTCCGTCAAAACGATACAGTGTATGTCTTAAATCGTAGACACCTAAACCCAAATATCAAATTAAAGCTTATAGAACTGGCTATTGAACTGTACTAAAAATTTTGAATTAAAATGAATTTTTAGATTTTTTTACGTTCTCTAAAAACAAGCGACAAAATCGCCTTTCGAGAGTTCTAACTCAAAGGGAATTTGTTCGTTTCCCCTAAAATTTGCACAGTAGCTTCTTCAATATATGAAGAACAAAAACGTGTC
>JAOCPT020738254.1:0-16194 GCA_026546935.2 Palythoa grandiflora
AATACTTTGTATTGTATTTGGGGCGAAACGACTTAGCATGGGACGAAACGACTTCGACTTGGTGCGAAACGACCTAATAAATATAAGAAGTAGGATGAAACGACTTGGAGCGAAACGACCGTGGGGCGAAATGACTTGTATTCAAGGAAACAAAGAAATACTTTGGGGCCATCCTAAAATTGATTTGTACTCGGACTTCTATAAAGTTAAAAGGTACATGCTGAACTATATGAGAGTTTATGAATCAACGAACAAGATAAATCTCTTGAACCGGTTGATGGTTGTTTCTAACGTTGACGTTTTGGACCAAATGAAAATGGAGTATCCAGAGTTGAACTTGTGGGAAATTCTTCACAAGTGTATGGAGATGTGACTTGAGGTTTTGAAAGAGTACACTACGGAGAAACTGAAGGCGATATTCTTTGGTGAGAGATGTTAAAAAACTGAAAAACGTTCCCCAATGAAAAATGAAGGACAGTAGTAAAGGAGATTATAGTTGTGTCCATGCTGTCATTTTTAGAGACATTGAGGCAAGAAAAATGAGCGTGTAAAAACAACTGGGCGAGCCCTGGAAAATCTATGTAATTATTATTGAGAACGTCACTAAACTCTAAAATGCATTTGAGTCACAGGACATATTTTTAAATCTGGTACTTTCAAAAAAAATGTCACCAAGAAAAAGAAAATCTTTAATGTCAGGCATTCAAAATCCCAAAATTAATGGGGGGAGGGCATCTTATGAAAACTATTGCTTCCCCCACGTTCCGTCGTCACTACCCTATATCCATAGTGGTGAGCCACATCACCCTGACAACGAATGTACATCGACTACGCTGGCAGACCGTTCCGAAACTCCATTTTTAGAGGTACGGTGTTCGACGCACACAGCATGTAGCTGGAAGTTTTTCGAATGAAATCAAGTACATCGTCCAAAACCAAATTAAAGTTCTCAGGAACCTGTTCGAAACAAAGTCGGATGTTCGTTCAAAATAGCGACGCTATCCACATCAGTTCTTAGAAGCCGAATCCATCGCTTGTACCCTTACCAAACTAAAACTATGGGAAATGTATGGTACAGTATGGTCCATATTTGGTCCATCTTTGGATTTTATATGGAAGCATGCTGTGGGAATACTATGGACAAGATTTGTTCCTTATTTTTCTCTATGGTATTTGTATGGAAAGAAAATGTATCAAGGCCAGAAGTATGGATTGTCTATGGGGCAGTGAAAGCCATATAGATCCCATACAAAATCTTTCATAAAAATCAGTTTCTAATCTACACCATGGTGAATTGGTGTCAATGCCATAGTATTTCCATACATTCTTTACTGATCATTTTGGAAATGATCTGTCACAATATATGGAAAATCTATGGGAGTTTTAGTCCATAGAATTTCCATAGTTGTTTGAGAGTTCATTTTATGATTTGGTATATGGGAGAGCTATGGGAGTTTTGGTCCTTAGAATTTCCATAGTTATTTTAGAGTTGATTATCTGATATGGTATGTGGAAAACCTATGGGAGTTTTGGTCCATAGAATTTCCATAGTTATTTTAGAGTTGATTATCTGATATGATATATGGGAGAGCTATGGGAGTTTTGGTCCATAGAATTTCCATAGTTGTTTTAGAATTCATTCTCTGATATATGGTATGTGGAAAACCTATGGAAGTTATATTTGTCCATAGAATTTCTATAGTTGTCTATAGAATTTCTATAGTTGTCTAAGCCTTTAAGAGTTCATTCTCTGAAATGGTAATGTATATGGGAGAGCTATGGGAGTTTCAGCCCATAGAATTTCCATAGCTGTTTAAGAGTTGCATTCCCTGAAATGGTATATGGGAGAGCTTTTTTGGTCCATAGAATTTCCATGATATTGTTTCAGAGTCCATTCTCTGATATGGTATATGGAAAAGCCATGGGGAGTTTGGCCCATACAATTTCTGTAGATGATTTTAGGATGGGAGAAACATTCCATATTATAATGAAGTTCTTTGAGCATTTTCATTTAATAGTATTTCCTCATTTAAAATAGGTAAAACCTTATAGATATGATCATGATGTGCAGGTTAGAACGCAGAAAGAACAGATTTAAAACTTTGATAGGATATGATTAAAACAAAAAACTTATGTCATCATGAGTTTGTATGGTATACTAAATTCTCCCAAGGATTACAAGTTAGAATAAAAATAGTGTTGGAACTTCATTAAGTCACAAGATAATTACTATAATTTTATGTTATTTTACACTTTAGTCACAAATTAACAACAATACACTTGATTATGCATTTTATGACACTTTTATTTAAACAATTTAAATCCCAAAGCACAAGGTTTGTCTGAATTACTCAAAACTGCTAATATCAAATAAACTTGGATTTTACACAATAATTTATTATGAGCATTCAAAAAGGGAAATGAAATTGACTTTTTCACCTCAATTATCTTGTCCTTTTAAAACAGTGTGCTCACTTGCCTTCTTAGTTTATGAAATTCTTTTGCATCAATTCACAAATAAAAATGGCTGAATAATTATTTGTAGCCATCTATCTATTTCTAATTTCTGCATTCCATATAATTATCTGGAATAAAACACTGTTTGTGCATATACAATCAGTCTTTCTCAACATTGTTCACAAAGTGAATGGCATAACCACTGTTAAATCCATGAAAGTGAATGTGGAGACAAACTTCCACGATATCTTCAAGTGAAATTAATGTGCATGAGTGTTTGGCTGGTTGCTCCACAGTAACAATGTGTTGTGCTAATCTTCCAAACACCATGTGAGGTTCACACACATCTTTAGCGATCTTGGCCATGGGAAGTATCACTGCACCATAAACCCTTCTGCAACCATTGGGAGCTTTGAAAAATGTTTCAATCTGACCATAACTGATGTCATTTCCAGAATCTTTATAAGCTACTGTGAAAGTATTTCTCTTTGACACTCGCTTATATGTTCGAGAATGCAGCACCTTATCTCCAGCTTGTAGTCTGGCAAAGAACTGAATTGAAGTCAATGAGTCAAGGCCAAGAGACAGTAGTACATCATCCTCCAAAACTGGGTTGAGGCAGCCTTTTCTCATTGCACCAACTGCATAGAAGTGGCCTGTTAGGTGTGTTCTGTTACTCCTGTTATTCAAAAAAATTCCATTACTTACTATTGCAGTGGTCATCGTACCTGCTTTCATGACAAGATTTAGTATTTAATAAAAGTAAAATTTGAGTGACTTGTTTTTATAGAAGTTACTTTTGATAAAATTCAAGATTCCACAAAAGAACACACTGAAGAAGTCCTAGACTCTATCCCAATTTCTCTGTCTATTATTTATTTTTTATGCACATATAATAAAAACCAAAGAAGTGTTTCAGGACACTAAAATATTATCTTTTTAGCAAGTGGATTGGTTTACTAATACTATTTCTGAAAACATAACCAAACTGAAGTAACTTCTAGCCAGTACTGGATATCAATAATACACTAACATTAGTTAATTTGAAAACTTATAATTAATCCAATAACAACATGCTATTCTTATATCCAATACAAAGCCATATTATAGCTGCAAATGACACTCAACATTCAAGCAAATGCCCAACAACAAATGTAAAAAGTTTTAATGGTGTGTTGAATATTTTTATTTCAAAAACTTAACTTATACAAGTACATAATTTTATGTACCTTGGACTTGGATGCCCCTGTAATGTCATTATGATATCTTTTGCCTGTCCATTTTGCATCTTATGGACAAGATCAGGCATCCTTTGCTGACAAACAACTGCAGTCATAATCTGTTGATATGAAATGTGAAACATTAAGAACAAGTTTAGTTCCCCAAAATGAAAAATAGCTCTTCATTGTTAAAAGTGGATACTAACTTCTCCTTTAGTTACAGAAATAAAAACAATAATATAACTGGTAATGGGAAATAAGGAATTGATCAAGTGGAATAAGTTGTGGAAGTTGAAAAGCCAAATTCTCCAAAACTGCTTATATAGGAAGTATGGAGCTCAGTTGGGAGAATTTACAACACTTCATTTGTTGGGCTTCAAGGGTTAAATAATTTGTTGATTGACTCTGGCAGCTTTCTTTAAATTATTTTATGGGTATTAATTAGTTCAGTTGTTAGCTAGTAAAACTTTTACATCTACATGATTGAATACCTTTCATATCATTACAGAACTGATGATAAACTATACCAAGAAAAAAAACAACTAATTAATTATAATTATAAACTAGGTTACTAGGATTTTTTGAAAGACAGTATAAACAAAGTCAGAACTGATGATTTCATTTATATAGATATACACAGGCATTACTTTATTAAACAGTTGCAACATACTTGACTAGCGATGTTCTGTGTCCCATGAAAATATTTGGAGATATCACCATTCCAATCTTCAAATGGGAAGAGAGAACTGCACCAGAGGGGACCATTGGCAAGCACATTTTCATTCAAATGAAGCAGCATGTGTTGGTTCATAAGAACATACCTGGGTGCTGTAACAAAGTTTTAGTCCAAAAATATAGTAAACACAAGAATGAATATATCCATAATTTTTTATATAATAACCCAAGTTATTCTCCCATTTTGATTGGTTCTAGCCTGTGATCTATTAGAGGACAGATACACGCTTGATGTCATCATTACAAATTTTTTATTATATAAAACAAATAGATTCCATGTTTTTGTGTGTCTGTTCAGAAATAGATCATAGAGGACGCCAAGCATCAGTGAATAGAAATAGATCATAGAGGACATCAAACATCAGTGACACACTGGGCTATCACCTTGTGTGCCACCTTTTTATTCTTACCACAGTTTGACGTCATCTATTATCTATTTCTGAACAGACGCACACAAACATGGAATCTATTTGTTAAATGCAAATCACACAATTTAAATTTGATGTGAAATCAAATGACCTTTTAAAATGTCTGTCAAACTTCTAGATAAACCTGAAACAAAATTTTTAGTAACAAGTGTAACACTTAACAAAATTTATGTTCAAATACTTTTTGCTTTCAATGACGGGCTCGAGACCTTTGATGCAACAAGAAATTTGTTTCATTAAATCATGCTACAATACTGTAATATGAGCATTACATACCATAATAGGCATCAAGCATTTCCACATAATGAATTAACAACTGTTGAGAAAGGTGAAGTTGTTGCTGTGATATAGACTCTCCACAAAGCAGGGAAACACCAGTGACAAGGAAGCAATAATGTTGATAATAGTCATCATCCAAGATCCCCTTCATGCAAGGTAAGGAATAATAGAACAACCAGTTCTTGTACTCTGTAGCTGCAAAGAAATCGAAAAAAATTCAGAACTTTCATTAAGAATCAATGCAGGTCAAAATTGGTCTGGGGTTTGCTTTAACTGCTGTTCATCAAAATTTTCATCAGACTGACAAACATACAAAATCTCCCCACAATTCAAGAAAATGTTTTCAGTACAAAAATCCCAGCAGTTTGAAGGAACATTATCTCTGCTATCATTTTATTATGATATGATAATCAACAGTATTAATCAGTGTTTAAACTAATGAAAGTATATGGCACATGCAAGTGGAGTAACCATTGAAATTTGACGTCTGCCATCCCTTACTGAAAACCCAGTTGAAAGTGTTTTAAAAGACGTTCTAGATCTGTTATATGTTTCCTAGTATGCTGTAACACAATTGAAATTATTTTAGTTAAAGTATATAGTCTTCTAAATACAAAATTAATTTAATTTAAGGCACAAACTAAATTTCCTATAATTTCTATTAAAATACCTTTCCAAAACTTTAAATGTGAATCAATACTCCTTGGAACCCTGCTCACATCACTAGGTGGTTTGATTTGCAAAAGACGGCTGTCTACTTCCTCAACTTTGTTTCCACAATACCATTTTTCACCACAGTGCTTGGAGTTGAACCAAAGGCCAATCAGCTGTTTTACCACACCAAGAAAAATACAGTGCATTGAATCTATCCCAATGCCATTCACAATGTCAAAATTGGATAGCTCCAGCAGTGCACTTGGTGCTTTATGGCCGCATACCTTAAAAGCAAATGGATTGGTAAAAACATTGAATAATATTTTAGGATGACAAAATTATTATAATAAAGGGCTGTTCAACATAAATCCAAAGTAAAAGAAAATACATTCTCAGATCTGGATTTACAATCTATTTTAAAATCTTTTAAAAAATGTGAAAGCTTTGAGCAGCTAATTTGCTTAAGTTTTAATTGATCTTGACTGAGCAACAAACAGCTTTTTTATTTACATAAAAAAAATCATAAGAATAAAATGAAATTAAAAAACTAAATTGAACTAAAGGACTTACAGCCTAAATTTAATGCTTTTTGTAGATCAGAAGCACTGCATGTATATACACAGGAGAAAAAATTTAGTTGTAGATAAAGTTTTGAGAGAATAACATCACAGAAAGATTCCTAATTCCCTATTTTTCAAAAATTATCATTTTAATAACATACTGTTCCATTTTTTTCCAGAGCACAATATGAGTTGACTACAATCTCGTCTGGCTTTCTTGGAGGGGCATGCCCAGTACTAGTATCTCGGAAGGGAAAGGTCATTACATGACCTCTGCCTGACGTTTTTACTACTTCTCCTTCCTCAGTGCAGTAGCAGCAACTGTCATGGCCAGTATAAGGAACTTGCTCCAGCACACCTGCTCGTGCAGGAAGGTCAAAATGACCCGAAAGGGTCAAAACCTTGACATTTGTATCAGATCCATCTGGGAGGGTAACATCAATGCCTGTTTCACATCAATAACAAGTAATAATAACAATTATGGTATTTTCAGACTTAAGTTTATTTCACCTAATGATGCATTTAAGGTAAATGTTGAAAATAACATACTGATTACAATACAAGATAAAAAAAATTATTCCGATAAGAATCATAACTTAATATTTAAGTTCAAGATAAATTAGATCTTCAAACCAATGTCAGACAAACTGAAATCTAAATGCTTATCAAGATCTTGTTCATCTTTAACTTGAATATTAAGTTATGATGTTTGTCAGTCATTTTTGTCTTATATTTCTTACATCTGTCAGTAGAACATGGACTTTCGTTACAATAAAAGTTCTTGTTTTTTAACACTTCTAGTACCTGAGTAAGACCTGCTGAGTGGATTAGATTACATGTAATCTTTATAAACTTCAAAAGCATTTTTTGAACAGTCAGTAACTTGGGGACAGCATTATAATATTGTTCTTGGTAATTTAGAAAAGAATTTATCAATATAGAGTGGATAAAAATATAATCATGTGATTAAATTTTTTAAAACTCTTTTGAAATGAAACTCTATCTTTTTAAAAACATGGTAAAAGCTACACACCTTTATTTTCTGCATCCTTTAATGAAGAAATGAATGGTTTGAAGTATGTGGAAAAGAATGGTTTTTCTTCACCAAACCACAACCCAGCAAAAACTCTATACCGCTTGCTTCTCCTGGATATAAATGCCAAAATGTTTTTTTTTAAAAATGGAATTTCTAAATTTAGTTATCAAAAATAATTATTCTTATATAACAGTAAAAAATCCCTAGATTGAACATAGTATCTGTACTGGCAAAAGGATAATTCTGTGATGATCCAACTTTCTAAATAAGAAAAATGACGATACTCAACTCATAGAGAAAGATGCTGAAAATAAACAAGATGAACCAAAGCAAGATGTGTTAGCAGTAAGCCATATCTAAAATAAACTAGTTTGATAAATTTTTAAGGTGTGCACTGTGGAAATAACTTTGGATAGATTGACACTTTAGACTGTAGTCCTTTGTCGGAGTGAAGTGACATATCTTTTTTGTGTTCTCATTTGTTTGCTTTTTGTTTCAGATTTATTAATTCCCTTATTGGGCAAGTTGCCCCATTGCAAGTAAATAATTTTGAGTGTTTTATTAATGTATATAATGGTATTAATAATAATAATAATAATAGTTATAATAACAATATCAAACATGACTTCTACAAGAAACTGTATTATCAGAATCAGCTATTTAAGTTTTGTACCTTAACACTGGGGGTAACTCATTGACAAGAAAAAATAATGGCCACACTCCGAAGTTCGATGAGCGAAAAATAGCAACCCCATCTGTATTCATTTTGAGAGAAATGTTGTATGGATGTGACAGAATACCACCATTCATGAAATGTCCTTGGTAGATATGGCCATCATAAACATCTTCAATATTTTGTACAGATTTCTTCTGTCTTTGAAATCGATATTTAAGGCCTTCGACAAATTCAGGATCTAAAACAGAGATGAGAATTACAGTCACTGTATTGTATTCTAATCATTAACCAATAGTATAAAACTTGTCTATAAAGCAAAAAACTAGTCTTATTTTTACATATTATTCCAACTTTCACACTATCCCTAAAACATACAATGTTGTTTGAACTTTGATAAAGATAGATTGAAAAAGTGAACGGAAAAAAACCATCATAAATTAAACTGATGGCCAATAAAATAAATCGCTGAGAAAATTATATTTACTAACTAATATTCAAACTATTTTAATAAAAATAATAGAGGAACAGGAGCTTAAAAGTCAGCCTACGGATAGTCAAGGAAGTTTAATTATAAAAAACATTATCTTTGCTTACCTGTAAAAAAATTTGTCAACTGCTTTATCAATGGCACTTCGACAAAGAATCCACTGTTAAAAGTCAGTTCTTTGCTACAAATCTTGCATTTTTGGTTGGAATAATCTGCATCTTCCTCGTAAATTCCTGCATAAGCCTTGCAGTATGCACAGAACAAATGTTTGACCACATCCCCTTTTGCTTTCTTTAGAAAAGCGAGTAAATTTTTAATTGTTTTTTTACAGTTGTTAGGCTTTGGGCAATGTGCTTCAATAATGGTGAGAAGGTCGCCAAACGCTTCACTTGTTAATTTGTGTTTCTGAACAAAAGCCAGTGCCATTAAAATACTTGATGAGACTGTGATGGGAGAACTTGAATACAGTAATGGATCGTGTTCTACTTCGTACTCAGACTCGGATTCTGAGTCTTCACTGCTATCTGTCTCATCTGCAGAAGAATATTCCGAGTGAGAGTCGTCTTCTTTCATAAACATTTGGAATGAAACGTTCTGGAATCCAGGATGGAACATGTAAATACTTTCTTCTAATTCACATTCTGATTCACTATACTCTGCATCACAAACATCCTGATCAATACCGTTTTTAGGAGATCGCTGGTTTTCTTCTAGGTAAAAATCATCTGGATCTTGAAAGAATGCATTGTCATAAGAACAAATAATGTCCCCACCACTTTCATTTGAATCACAAGGAAGAGTTTCATTTTCACCAGAGAATGCGAGTTGATTGTCAAGAAACTCGGTGCACGCTGAAGTCGATGACTGCCTCTTATGATTAGCTTGTTCATTTCTCACACTCTTAAAAGCATTTTTACAACGGCTTTTGGCATATTTGTTTTTTCTTCTTGCTGAGAGAAATTTGTAAGGGTTACGATGTCGTAAATATTTGTTATAATGACCTCTGAGTTTGGGAAATTTTGCTTCTGCATTCGCCATCTTGATTTCCTGCACAGTTAAGAATATGCAAACTTTTTGGTCTGCAGTTTGTTGGTATGGCAACGTTGTCATGTGATCAAATTCTACCAATGAAATCAACTAAATGAAAGCGCGTCGCTTTGAATTGGCGTCTCTTGATCAAAGGGTCACTTAGATCACGTTTTCCAAGCGTCAAGCAGCACAAAGAGAAAGACAAGTTTTAAAAAATTTATCTATTTATTTTGATAAGACATGGCAGACCGCAGCAAAAGAAAGTCCCAAGCTCCTGCTCATTTGAGAGAAGACGGTAAGATATGCAGCATTATTATTTGGACTTGGCATTTTTTCTCTTTCGATTTCGCACTCTGCTGTTTGAAACACGCGGAATTAAAGTTTGATTAAAAGTTATCGATCATCACTTTAGATGCTTGGTATCTCGTCGAGTATGAAGAGGATAAAGTGCTACGTGTGCTACACGAAAGCGACGTGAGCCACATTTTAGAAGATGATAAAGATGAAGAAATCCAGGCGGGAGATGTAATTCATGCGGTATGGATGCCGACTGGCGAACTGTATGAAGCCAAAGTCATCCAGAAGGGAGGTGAGGATATTTTGAAATTTTATAGTTACCGGTTGTGAATTTATGTAAAGCGACATGATCGATGCGAGTAATGCCAGCTTTTTAAATCGGTAGTGATTCCATTCGTAAAACCGCCTTCACATTTCGAACAAAACCTGGGAACTACTTTTTTAGTTGTTCCGTTGACTTGATCCCGAAAAAATAATTTTACTTTCCAACCAGGTTTTGGCTCAATCAATCTTGTTTTAACGAATTCTACGTGTTTATCGGTATATATTATAGTTTCTTGAAGTATGGTTGCACATTGTGCATGTCTTAAACTGCCAACTTTCTTGTAAACAAGAAACTATTATTCGCGCCAGTTCTGTGAAAGCCTTCAAAATTTCAATTCCTCCACTTAATTGTAAACTCTCTCCCCACCCCCTCCAACCAAGAATCACTACCATTATAAGTTCATGTTTTTCAACAACCAAACCATACATGCAGAATTTAAGCAAGTTTTAAAAACAGAATTACACACCAAGTAACCAAGGGTTAAGGTTAGGTTATTTTCCGTAGTTTTTTGTGTAGTGCATCCTGTAACATCAGCTGTGGTTATTACACCGGAGATGAACCGTAAATTACTCTACTTAACTGATTGGTAAATAAAAGTACAGTTTAACATTGGAAATTTATAAAAGAAATAATCTTGTTGAGTGTCTGACTGGTAATTAGTGGAGTATGGGTTTGATTCCTGTTAGGGACTCGGAAATTTTTTTTTTGAGAAAAAAGAAGCTTGTGTCAACAAGATTATTTCTTCTATAGTTAAACCTCACTAATTTGAAATCTCTAATGGTTAATTCGGAAATGCTGTTAATTCCTTCACTTGCAGCAGTTTACAGCAAGACACAAGTGTTGTTGTTCGCAACCATTGGAAGCAGATTCCAGTTTTCCAGTTTCAATGTGTTACCTTTTAAGAAGTGTCATTGATTAATTATAACAGCAATTATAATCAACTAAATATAGATAATATCGCTAAAATTATACCTGGAATAATCAGTTTCAGCAGAAATTGCTTTTTGAGAAAAAAAATGTGTAAGAGCAACATGTTTTAATTGCAGAAAATAAAAATGAACTAATGAAGGAAAGAATGAAGCTTGAAAAGGGAAAAAAAGTAGTAGAGAAAGGTACTGTGGTAGTTCAAGGGAAGAAGAGGAAGAATATGAGGAACGACAAGGACAGTAAAGCTAAGGAAAGGGAGGCAAAGAAGAAAAAGAAGGAAGAGTTGGAGAACCAAAGAAAGTTGATGATTGAAACAAGAAAGGCACAGGCAGCAGAAAGATGGCAATGTATGCCTAGCACATCAAGCGCTCCAATGCAGCCAGTTGCAAGCACTTCTTGGCAACCAGTAGCAAGCCCCCCTGTACAGCCAGGAACGAGCACCCCAGTACAGCCAGCAGCAACCAACCTAATGCAGCAAGCAACAAGCCCCCCAGTACAGCCAGCAGCAACCAACCAAATGCAGCAAGCAACAAGCCCCCCAGTACAGCCAGCAGCAACCAACCAAATGCAGCAAGCAACAAGCCCCCAAGTACAGCCAGCAGCAACCAACCAAATGCAGCAAGCAACAAGCCGCCCAGTACAGCCAGCAGCAACCAACCTGATGCAGCAAGCAACAAGCCGCCCAGTACAGCCAGCAGCAACCAACCAAATGCAGCAAGCAACAAGCTGCCCAGTACAGCCAGAAGTTAGGCAACCAGATGAAATAACTCCCCAAACTTCAAAGTCAAAAAGAGTACCACCAGCCAGAAGTCTACATTTTCAAATGGCAATGGAAAATTGTGATAGCAGTGGCGATGAAATTGAGGAAGAAGATCTGGACACAAGGGAGAGAAATGAGTGCTGCAAAAAGTTTGTTGAAGAAAACAAAATACTAAGAGAAAGGCTAAAGAAGGCACATAAAAGACTTAGTATTGCATGTGAGTATGATTTTTGTATCTTCTACTTAGATCTAGTTGCTAGTCATTTAACATCATTTAAATTCTGACTTTATTGTAAATTTGCTAACATGTGAATATGCAAAAGGAATTACACTCTTGATTACCGCATTTGCTTGTGATTAAGTCGAGGATTTGAGACATGAAAATTGGCCTAAAAACTGACTTTGACTCATACATGGGCAAAAAATAAGAAGACAAACTTTTTAGAAAATATAAATTTTCGACCGAAAAATGGGGCTCAACGTAGACATGGTATCAAGACTAAATTAACAAGTCTGAAACAGACCCAGTCCTCATGATGACATGCACCAATTTCTAAATGACTAAAAAGTTCTCTTTCATCATTGTTTTCTTTGCTAAAAGAGACCTTAAACTAGGTGATCATGAAAATATTTTTTTTAGAAAACGTTTTAGTCATTTAGAAACTGGTGCATGTCATGAGGACTGGGTGTGTTTCAAACATTTTACAATTTAGTAATTTAGTTAATGAGAAATGAAGCATATGGCACAGCGTTTCAGTAAACTTTTTAGGGGTATGGCTAAAAACTTTAAGCTGTGGCTTTCATTATAGAAAGGCCCGGCTAATTTTTACTCTGAACACACATGTTCCCCTCAATTGCCCTGGTGAAAGCCTGTGAAGCTATGGCGAATATTCCTCAAAAGTCAAGAGTGTACCGGCGAAATTCGGCGTTTGCCGGCGCTTAACTGAAACCCTGACTTTTAATTATAACAGTGGCATCGGGATGTTCCCAAATCGTTGGACTGTTAGATTAATTGTTTTTTCTTCAGAATATTTCCTTATGTTGATTTTCAAAATGTTTGAAAGTGTCTTAGATTTTCTAAAACGTTGTTGACCCTTTATTGTAAAGGTGGAGTGGCATCAGAAAGAAGTACTATGGCTGTCGGTGGAATGCCCGCATTTAACAGTGATCAAAATAAGCATGAAGGTGCTATCCAGGAGCAGACCAAGAAATCCCTCCTACAGCACCTACTCACACCAGAGTCTGCAAGTGATAGTAAGAGTGTTCCTGTGTATCATACTGGTGGGGAGTTCGAAGAACCAGGTGTGCCTCAGGGGTCTGCAGTCCCATCAGAGATTACCCCTCCCAGTGTAGAGAAACGCGAATCAGCTGAAGCAGGTGGATACTCTTCAGTTTCACCAAAACCAGAGAGTAGCCCATTGGGGGAGGTGAGTTCGGTGGGATTGCCATTGCTAAGTAACAATGAAAACTATGAGAACAGCCAACTTGATGGATCAGCAGTCAAACAGGACACAATGTCGGTTGATGAAGACATGTCAAGCTTTAGAAGAACTCCAGTCTCGGCAGTATCTGTTAACCCCATGCTTATGATGGATGATGATTCACAACACAACTTCTCTCAAGACGGGCTTAGCAGTGTGGGAGATCCAACAGTACTGGCAGTAAGATGGCCAAAGGTGAGAGTCAGCACGCAAAGGCATTTAATTAATTGAAAACAAAGTTCATAAATAATTTCACTATAAAACATTGCGATAAAATGTTAAACATAATAAAATGAACGGTTAAAAAGTTTAAAATGCGACGTTTTGACTTAACTTAAGTCATTATCAAGCAATGAACTAAAAACTAAACTCGAATATATAATGAAAATAAAGCATGAAGTTATGCTATATAACCATAGAGACGTATAATCAAGTAAAAAGTTTAGCTCGAATGGAGTCATCTTGAGTATTGAGTGAAGGCTTGAGTTCCTTAATGAAAAATATTTCATACAAAAGAAAATCAAACTTAGTTTGGCATTTCTTAAGAACTTAAACTAGAGGTTTCAATACTACCGTGAATACTAACAAAATGCTTGCCTATGGCAGAATACCTATGTTCCTGAATGCGTTGATGCAAATGTCTTGTAGTAAAACCTTTAAATCGATGCACAACGCATTGATTGTTAACCAAATCAGGCTTATTCTCCTTTGGTTGAAGAATAGATTGAATAGGTTTACCTGTAAGTAACAGGTTGAATCTCGATACCAATGCTAGAACTCAAAGTTCATAGGTTTCAAAGTTCATAAAAGCTGTTGCAGTTTTGAAGGCCAAACTTGAAACCTTATGGAATTTGGTTTTACGAGTAGTTCAGTGGTTAAAACAGTGGTGTGTAACTTAGGAAATCTCAACCAAACCAGGGAGCGAAATTAGGATTTGTTCTAACATTTATTTAACCCTTACAGCCCCGGGCAAATGATTAACCTCCAACTTCTCCTTGCATAACTCAAACAATACAGTAGAACTGGTAATGAAAAGCAAGGAATTGATCAAGTGAAATAAGCTGTGGAAGTTGAAATGCCAAATTCTCCCAAACTGCTTATATAGGAAGTATGGAACTCAGCTGGGAGAATTAAACAACACGTCATTTGTCGTGCTTGGGGCTCAAAGGGTTAACCATCCAAGGACAGATTTCAGCCGGCCAAAAATGTAATTAATTGGCTCAAACCATAAATCAAAATCATACCCTTTCAGCCCAGAGCAATTTATCAACATCTAACTTCGCCTTACATAACTCATAACAAAACAATATGACTGGTAATGAGAAATTAGAAATTGATCAAGTGGAATCAACTGTAGAAGTTGAAAAGATAAATTCTCCCAAACTGCTTATACAGAAAGTATGAAGCTCTGTTTGGAGAATTTCCAACACGTCATTTGTCGTGTAAGGTGAATCTGGGATCGTCGGTCATTCAAGAACAGTTTTATCCATGCTTGTTCATAATCTTCAAGCTACCATGATTTTCAAATCCCAAGATAAACGGGGAGAATGTTTACAACAGTATGCAAGGGTTTGTAACCATAAAATAAAACATTTAACTACGTCAACATTTTCACAAATGCTCTTAAACTTAACCAGCTCAGCGAGCCAGTTCTTTGTGATTTTTTTTACAGTTTTACCAGTGCAGGGCCCGCATTTCCCTGTTAATTTCGCACCCTACCACCTGTAGTTAATTGTTTACCCCTTAATAAATATATTGTTGTTGATATTTGTATTTTCAGCCCGTAATAAGTACATTATTGTTAAATAGTGTTGAAAAATGGAGTTCGTTGAATTCGTCTATTTATTTTGTAATGACACAGTCAAGACAGCTTTTTGTGTCATTACAATGTTATATTACTTAAGGAAAGGTGATAAGGTGTGTACTGCCTGTTAAAATTTTAGACCTCTGTGTTTATGATCGGGTAATTTTAAAATCTATTGTATCTCTTGTAATGAACTGTGATGAACTTAACATCTCATTCCAGGATAAGGTGGTAATGCAACGATTAGACCAGTTGTGCGACCTGGTGATCAATGGTGAGTGGCCAGTTGTTGAAAAACCAGACTTACTTCAGATGCAAATGGCTGTTCCTTCTCCAACACTGGCCGGCTTCTCAGGTTTTGGGGCAGAGCTGGACATGGGTGGGGTGGCCTCAGCGTATGGTGTTTCTGGTGAAGATGCCGAGAACCCGTCAAAGGCCTTCAAAGTCAAACGGGTAAGGGTAAGGAATTCCAAGATACTCGCCTTTTAAAAATTATTTGTTTGTGAATGTTCTTTTTGGTTTGATATTTTAAGTTAGATTTATGAGATGTTGAGTTGTTCTCATGCTAATGCCTAAATTTGTTAAGCAGTTTAGGTTCTTACACTCTTACTGAATGGTAAGGCTGCATGCCAAGGTATAGGTGCCAGAACAAATAATATTGTAATAGACCCCTTCAGGAGTGATCGGGACATGAATTACAGAGTCAATTTTATTTCAAATGTTGGGCTTTTCAGACAGGCAAGGCTAGCTATAATCTTACTTATAATATGAAGACCCTTGGCGTGATTGGTTGCAAATTACACGAGAACCGTCTCAATCTCTTGGTAAATTTGTTTTTTGCAAGAGCAGTCGTGTGGAATTGGCTCACTCAAAAACAAATGATTTTTGACGAAATTCCATCATTTCTCAGGTAATTTTGCTGCCAATTAGGCCAGAAATTAGCATGTGCCTAGATTATGAATTTACCGTAAAAGCTCTAATAAGCCCCCGGGGGGCTTATTAAATTTCTCGCCTTCTAGAGGGGGGGCTTATTAGAGAG